>PVHP010055326.1:0-10193 GCA_004024765.1 Zapus hudsonius | reverse complement strand
AAATCCCTTCTTTCCAACTAGTCTCTCTTCTAGTTTGATGTCATCATTTTCCCTCCTATTATGCAGGTTCTGTGTAGGTGGCATCAGCCACCACGAGGTCATCAATATCAAGGCCACTAAGTGCCTGGAAGACAGTATTGTACACACTTCACCCCTTCCTTCAGCTCTTACATTCTTTCTGCCACCTCTTCCACGATGGTCCTGGAACCTTGGAGGCTGTGATAGAGGTGTCTCATTGTGTGCGGAACACTCCACTGTCACTTTTTTCTTAACACCACCATCTGAAAAGAGAAGTTTCTCTAACCAAAAGTGAGAGTAGCCTTAATATATGTATAAACATAAGTCCTTAGAGGGCAGTTTGGAGAACATAATATATCTATTCAACCAGACAACAATAATAATTTTCCCACTAGGGCTTATGACCTCTCCAGCCATAGCTTTTTTTAAAATTATTTATTCATTTTTAAGCAGAGAGAGAGAGAGAGAGAGTGCGCACACCAGGGCCACCACCTTGTGGGTCTGGCTTATGTGGGACCTGGGGAATTTAACTCGGGGCCTTAGGCACTGGAGGCAAGTGCCTTAACCGCTGAGCCATCTCTCCAGCCCTCCAGACATAGCTTTTGATTAGGTTTTTAGTACCATGCAGGAATTTCCTTCCCATGGAGTGGACGTCAAGTCCAATCAGAGGGCAGTTGGTTTCCCCTATAACAGACCTGCCATCATTGCATCAGTTGGTACATTTGTCCTGGCTGGTTAGGGGAAACCTTGCAGGGTGAGTGTTGTTGATCATTTCTCTCCCCTGACAGGCTGCAGCGTCCTGACATCCAGTCAACAGGGAGGAGCTTCCAGCTCAGCTCCAGCCCGATTTCTCAGGGACCTGCAGCCCAAGCATGTGGCGTCTTCAGTAATAGGTTCTTTCCATCTAGCTCTGGTGGGCAACCAAGAGCCTTGGCAACAGCCTGTAATATTTTGGGAGCATCAGGGGCCTCCCTGGCCAACAACTTGCTGGAAGGTATCCAACCACTGGCACTGAAATTTTTCTAACACCAATTTATGGCTTCTGGGCACATCATGCTCCACCTTCTCAAGATACTTCTGCCCAAACACTTTCTGTCTCTTTTTTTAAACATATATTATTAGCTAGTGAGGAAGTAGGTTTCCATATTGCTTATTCATAACAACTTACTTTTTGATTAACCCCCTCCCACCTCTCTTCTCCATCCCCTCCCCTTAGATCACCCCCCACCGTATTCTACCCTCTGCTTAAATATTTACTATACTCTACACTCTCTTCCCTCCCTCGCAGCCCCTTTCTAGCTTCCTGTCTATATGTTTTTGCCCATAAAAATGTCTGCTAAAGACTACCCAAGGAGGAGGATATCCAGCTGATCGGGGATCGGGAAGAGGGACATTGGGGAACGGGGGATAACAACTTATTGTCTGCCCATTAAATAGTGTAACTCATTATGGACAATTAAAAAATAAATAAATTTAAAAATAAACATAAATGAAAAATAAAAAATAAAGTGGAGAGCAAAAAAAATGTCTGCTAAAGTTCTTTGCCAGTTTTAAATTTTTCACCAGGTAAAAATTGTTGAGCTAGGAGAGCACGCTGTATGGTCTATGTCCATAACACCCTGAATGTGCCTGATCTTGTCTGATCTTGGAAGCTAAGATCTAGTCTGATCTTGGAAGCTAAGCAGGGTCAGACCTGGTTAGTGCTTGGATGGGAGAGTGCTTTATATGCTCGGACTCATTTCTTTTTTTATTTTTAAGATATCTTTATTATGAATAAGTTTATACATTGTATGAGCAAATCTTGTGAACGTGTCCTCGTTTCCCTCCTTTCTGTTCCCTACCCACTGGGGTACTTCTTTGGTGTGCATTCTGGATCTGTCCATAGGATAGGGGTATGAACTGCACCAGAGGTAGCCAGTTTTTGTTGTTTTTTTAGAAATCTTTTAAAAAAGAAAATATTCTTTAATTTTAGCCTACAGCTATTTCTTATAATACTCATTTTCTGCTTTTGGCTTCACTCCCTTAAGACACACTTGTGTGTTACTCTGGGAGTGTTCTGGCAAGTGGACAGGCCAAGAATCAACCAAACGTCACAGGCTGCGAGACAGACTCCATGACAAAGGGTTACCTGGTTTGAGATCTAAGCAGTAGCTCTTTTAGCCTTTTCTTATTCTGTGGTGGAATCATGGTTTTCAGATGGAGGCTGTATTTCCCCTTAAGCTTGTGCCTCTTTCCCACCCGTTTGCACGTGTTTATTGCATTCTGTGCATTGTGTATAAATGAATGACAGGACCAAAGTATTTTCTTTTAGTCCCCACAGCCTGCAGAGCCTTCTCTGCCCAGGGTAGGGCCAGGCATAAACCCTTCAGCTCCCTTCCAGTGTCTCTTTGAGATAGAAAAGTTGCAGCTCCAGGAAGGTTAACTGTGATGAGCTCCACCTCAAATTCCTGAGTTAGTCTTCCTGATTCTGCAAATATTTGGGTTGGAAGAGGACTGGGATTTCATTGTAGTCAGGGTGTGAAATGGCTCTCCTCCAGAAACCATGAGATGATGCGGTTTCTTTCTCCTCCACTACGTCCCGCATGGACTAGCCTGGTGCTGGGCAGGGCAGGAGGACTGCCGCTCAGGCTGATGGCTCCTTCTTGCCTTTGTAGTTCTTCTGGACTCCAATCTATCCCATCAGCCAGTTCTAGCTACCCCACAGGCTTCACTTCTAGCTCCTGTCCCCATAGGCTTCACTTCTAGTTCCTGTCCCCACAGGCTTCACTTCTAGCTCCTATCCCCACAGGCTTCACTTCTAG
Source organism: Zapus hudsonius (assembly GCA_004024765.1). Classification (NCBI taxonomy): domain Eukaryota; kingdom Metazoa; phylum Chordata; class Mammalia; order Rodentia; family Dipodidae; genus Zapus; species Zapus hudsonius. Next base: position 7,374 of record PVHP010055326.1, on the reverse strand, counting down.
CTCCTGTCCCCATAGGCTTCACTTCTAGCTCCTGTCCCCACAGGCTTCACTTCTAGCTCCTGTCCCCACAGGCTTCACTTCTAGCTCCTGTCCCCACAGGCTTCACTTCTAGCTCCTGTCGCCACAGGCTTCACTTCTAGCTCCTATCCCCATAGGCTTCACTTCTAGCTCCTGTCCCCACAGGCTTCACTTCTAGCTCTTGTCCCCATAGGCTTCACTTCTAGCTCCTGTCCCCATAGGCTTCAGCTTCCAGCCCATGTCTCCATAGGCTTCAGCTCCCCGCTGTCCCCCTGAAGATCCTAAGTCCATGTCTAGCCAGCTCTACTGAAATGTCAGGATGGAGCCCTGGAGTGGCCAAGTTTCCTTGCCCATGTCTGCTTCATTCTAGAATCCAGTCCTTCTGTCATCTCTCCTGATTAATCTTATACCAAAGAAAACATTTAATGTTGTCTACTTTCTTTTTTAAAAAATATTTTATTTATTAATTTTAAAGCAGAGAGATACAGAGAGAGATACAGATAGAGAGAGAGAGAGAGAGAGAGAGAGAGAGAGAGAGAGAGAGAGAGAGAGAGAGCGCACCAGGGCCACCACCTTGTGGGTCTGGCCTACGTGGGTCCTGGGGAACTGAACCCAGGGCCTTAGGCACTGGAGGCAAGCGCCCCAACTGCCGAGCCATCTCTCTAGCCCTTTTTTTATTTTTTTAAAAAAATATTTTATTTATTAATTTTCAAGCAGAGAGATACAGAGAGAGAGAGACAGACAGAGACAGAGAGTGTCTGCTTTCTTATTCTTGTTTCCATGGGACTTAAATCTTTCCTAGTCTAGCCTAATTCTCAAAGAGTCTCCTGAGCTGGGTGTTTGTCATTCTGTCTTCTCTCTATGAGCACATAAAAGGTTTTGCTATAATTTTAGAGCTTTAAACAGTTCTTTTTTAAAACAAGCCACAGAAACAATGCCTTTTCATTACATGCAACCTGGTAAAATACTAAAAAGCACAAAACGAAATAAAAATAAAACTTAGGGCTGGAGTGATGGCTCAGCAGTTAAGACACTTGCCCACGAAGCCTAACCACCTGGGTTCGATCCCCCAGCACCCAGGTAAAGCCAGATGCACAAAGTGGTGCATGCATCTGGAGTTCATTTTCAGTGGCTAGAGGCCCTGGCATACCCATCTTCTCTCTGTCTGTCTCTCTCTGCTTGCGAATAAATAAGTAAAAAATAAAAGCTTACCCTTAACTTGCCTTACCTTCATTTTCTACTGAGGAGCAATTTACACGCAACACATGATCCCCGCTCACATGACAATATAAGACATTTCTATCAAGGTTTTTCCTAGTCAAAGATCTCTCCCACATCACCTCCCTCTGCAACAATGCACAAGGGGGGAAGAAAAAAAGAAAAACTGGCTCCCTCTGATGCAGCTCATACCCCCTTTCCTATGGCCAGATCCAGAATGTGCACCGAGGAAGGACCATAGTGGGTAGGGGACAGAGAGGAGGGAAATGGGGACACCTTCACAAGAGTTGCTCATACAATGTATATACTTATTCACAATAAAGATATTAATTTTCAAAAGATCTTTTCCAGAACTGACCCTTATTTTGGTGTCTAGCACCGTATGTAGTGTTTTTCTGCTCTTGGCCTTAATTAATATAGTTGAAGTTTACAATGTAGTCTCTCCTGTGACCAGCTTCCTCTGCTCCAAGGATGCCTTTGAGATTAATCCACATTGTCTTGTATCTCTGTTGTTGATTTTCAACTGTTACATAATATTCCATTGAAAACTTATGCCACAGCTCATTTAGTCATTCTCCAGTTGGCAGAGAATTGAGCTGATTCCCATGTCTGACTTGTTATGGGTAAAACTGCTGTGAAGATTCCACTTCTTTCTGGAATGCAGTCTTGCTGCTCCTCTGCTTCTGGCTGGGTGTTTTCTCTCCGCAATGAGAAGGTAACTGCAACAGAAAGTTTTCTTCTCATTTCACTAATTATTCTGATTTCACATAGGGCGGGGCAGTTGTATCAAGGTTTTACAGGTAGAGGGCTGGAGAAATGGCTTAGCAATTCAGGTGCTTGCGTGCAAAGCCTAATGACCAGAGTTCAATTCCCCAGTACTCATGTCAAGCCAGATGCACAGAGTAGTGAACATGTCTAGAGTTCCTTTACAGCGGCTGGAGGCCCAGGCACACCCATTTTCCCTCCCTGACTCTCTTTTCTCTATCTCCCTCTCTGCTTGAAAATAAATAAAATTTTTGGAAAAGGAGTTCACAGGGGGAATAGTTTGTTTGGGAGGCTCAACGGGGTAGGACAGCTGTATTGGGGGGTTCACACAGAGTGAGACAGACGTATCGAGAGCTCATAGCATGGAATGGTTGTATCAAGATGCTTGCATAAGGTGGAATGGTGGCATGGGGGTTCAGATAGGGTGAAAGAGCTGTATCGGGGTTCACAGAGTGGGGTGGTCTTACGGGGGCTTTATGTATAGTACTAGAAGAAGCTACCAGTTTCCCCCAATAGAACCACTTTATCTTCTAGTCGTCTATGTCTCTTCATGGAATGAAGTATGTCCCTACATGGTGTGAGCCCTGTCCCAGGTGGTAGGAGTGTCCCCGTGGTACCTGGACCAAGTGCTTTGTTCATTTCTGAACACACGAGGAATGCAGACATCACAGAACAAAGTCCCTGGGCTTCTTTTGCGCTAAGACAATGGTTGTCACTGGCTGGGCTGGGCCTTGGTGTCCTTTGGAGGTCATGTCACCTGAACCAGGCCAAGCATGAGAATCTTACCAGCCCCTCACTGCCTCAGTACTGTCTGCAGGAGAAGCTGTGAGGCACCTCTGCTCTGGGTCTGGATGGGGTGGACAGAGGCCTTCTGGGAGGAGATGGAGCTGGGTCTTCATGGTCTTCTTTACCGTGGGTGGGGTGCTGGGCATGTGGACAGTCCACGTGCCTGTAGCTTCCTGGTGAATCATCCCCTTTATCTCCTGAGGCAGCTCACTCCAGCTGTCCTCGCCTGGTAATGCCCACTGCAGGACAGCCTGAGGAGTGCTATCAAAGCTACCTCCCAGCCTCTGCCACATCTGGGGGCCATCTGGGAGAGGAGATCAAAGGGATGCCTAAGGACAAACTTTATTAACCCCAACTGGCCAAGATGTGAAGTCTGCAGAGGAGGAGGCAGAAAGCTCACAAAGCATCCAACCCAGGCATGCCACCCAAGGATGGGTGGACACGGTGGGCACTGCATGGGCATCATGCACTTTGGGAGCCTGGGGCATTGCATCACTCCCCTGATCCCTTCATCTCTCTGTCTCGGGTAGGGACTTGCCTCTGGCTTCACTTCCTATGGTACTTACTGGGCTCAGCCACCGGCCTCTTGCTTTGCCTGAGTCTCTCCAGGAGCTCAGGGGTCCTCTAAGGACTTCCACTCAGGCCCCAGACCTTGGTTGAAGACCCTGGCTCCCAGACCTGTGCTGACCACTACAGCACCAGGCTGCCTCGCAAGATGGCCAGGCAGAGCCAGGCATGTGCAAGTGGAGTTCCAGGACCAGTCAAATGCTGTCCACTGTGATACGGCCCCCAGGACTCAGGACTCAGCCATGTCAGTACCCATGCAGGATGGACACCCACACTTTGGGAGTCCCATCACTCACTGTCCAAGTTCCCGCAGAGCCTCAAGTGCCTCTTCGGCAAGCTTGGGACCCTGGCCACTGTTCCATGCTGGCTACCCACCCTCTGGATGCAGGTTAGCCCGCTCTGCCTCAGGGGAACTTGACTTTGGGGGTTTTCATTCCTAGCTAAGCCCGTAAAAACCCACTCAAGACTCCCAAATGCGCATATCACTTTTGTGTTGGAGCCTGAATGGTTTTTAAAAATGAATCTTAAGGTTTTATTTCCCTCAAATCCTGAATATTAGTTATACCATGTTGGCTTCTAAACATGGATTTTTTTCCAGCCAAAAGAACTTGAGAGCCTCGTCTCAGCTGGCCTCTGGTTCCATGGACCACTGGGTTCCACACCTCACCCCAACTGTGACAAGATAGCCCATCTAGGTAAGAGACATCATAAACAGAACCTTACCTAGGCTCTAAATCCATTGATACCCCCACACTGGCACTGTGCTGGGTGCCATGATTGTGTTCTGTGAAGAGAAAGGAAGGAGCCAGAGGAATGTGGGAACCAGTGGCTGATTTTGGAGATTTCCAGTTGGTGTCTATGACCAAGCTCCCTGGAGGAGGGGTGTAGATTTAGTGATGGGGAACTTGTTCTGAGCTTCAGGCCACAATCACCCTCTGGACCCAAGGTTAAGATCATGGAACCAGCCTGCCCTGCCCACTGCAGTGACCCCACCTCTGGAGGAGCCTGCACGGAGGCACCCAGTGTGGGAAGGATGGTGGCACCCTTCAGGTCCAGGAGGGGCAAACAGCCCCTTCTCCTCGACTGAGAGGAGCAGCTGGCTCCCCTCGAGGCCCCATCACAGTTTCCAGAGAAGCCGCTGGCTGCAGATGAGAACATCTGGTTTGTGTAAGAAGCGTAGCTTAAACTTGGCTATGGAGACCAATTTCCTAAGAGGAAGGTTCTTGAAATAGTTTGCTAGTTTTCTGAGGACTTGCTTTTTCAGGATAGGGAAGGACACAGAAGATTCGAGTTGGGTATGATGTCCAGGCTAGCCTACTGCCTCACCCAGTCCTCCATCTGATTAAATCTTTTCTTCTTCTTCTTCCCTTCCCCCCATTAAAAAATATTCTTGGACATGCGATCTTTTCATTTTTATTTATTTGCAAGCAGAGAGAGACAAAGATAGGCAGAGAGAATGGGTGCACCAGGGCCTCCAGCCACTGCAAAGGAACTCAAGACTCATGCGTCACTTTATGCATCTGGCTTTACATGGGTCCTGGGGAATCAGACCCTGGTCGTTAGGCTTTGCAGGCAAACGTCTTAACCACTGAGCAATCTCTCCAGCCCCTCTTCCCCTGCTTCTTCCCATTCTCCTTCTCTTTCTCTCTCTATCTCTCTTCTCCTCCTTTCACATCATCTTCATTTCATTCATGAAACTTTGCAACTACAAAGAATAGAGAGAATGGTCCCAGGACCATCTGGTTCCATCATCCTCCCAGACTGAGCACATTTGCTCTGCCACACTTGCTTCTGTGACTTCCTGCTACACTATTTTAGAGTAAGCTGCAGACATCCAGACATTGGGAAGGTAAGTATTTCTCGGTGTTCACGTCCATAGCAGTGTCATTCTGCATAAACATCACATCCAAGGTACCCAACCCAGTTGAAAACAGTTCTGGAAGCTTCTCTAGCACCAGGCCTTGACCCTTATCTCCACAACCCTCTTCTCTTTCAAAGTTTACACGAAGTCCCGAGCTTCCTCTTGGTCCATTCAGTCCTGCAACATGCTCAGGATGGAGAAGGTAGTGGTGATGCCCCGTGACTTGGCCATCAGAGATACATGGTTAGATTTATTTGTTCCCATATTAGGATATTTCTTCCTTTTAAATTTAACTCCACACTGACTAAAATATCAAGGTTAAGAGATTTCCTGTTCCTGTCTTGCTCTCTGTAGGGACTAATTGCTCTATGGGAAGTTCTTTTGAGAATTTAAAGTATATATATTTGCAAAGAGAGAGGGAGAGGAAATGGGTGCATCAGGGCCTCCTGCAACTGAAAACAAACTCCAGACACATGCACCACCTTGTGCATTTGGCTTTAGGTGGGTGCTGGGGAATTGAACCCAGGCTGTCAGACTTTGCTAGTAAGCGCCTTTAACTGATGAGCCATCTCCCTAGCCTGAGGATTTTTTAGTGTGTGTGTGTGTGTGTGTGTGTGTGACACCTTTGTAAGGTCGTCTGGAGATTTTAATTTAGGGTCTCTCCCCTATAGATCTGGATTTTGGATCTTTAAAAAATATTTTTATTTATGAGAGAGAGAGAGGGAGGCAGGGAAGGAGAGACAGAGGGAGGGAGGGAGGAAAGGAAGGAAGGAAGGAGGGAATGGGTGCACCAATGCCTTCTGCCTCTGAACACAAGCTCCAGAAACATGTGCTACTTTGTGCATCTGGCTTTATGTGGGTCCTGGGCAATTGAACCCAAGCTGTAGGGCTTTGCAAGCAAGCCTCTCTAACTGCTGAGCAATCTCCCCAGCCTGGATTTGGGGTTTTCTGTTGTGCTGTCCTGCCTGGCTCCATCCTGCACCTCAAGGACCTCTTGCAGGGTGGCTCCCTGCTCTTGTGGAAAGCCTTGTGGGACAGACCAGGAGGCTGATTGTGACTTCGACTTCGAAGGGCAGGCAGTTTCCCATAGCAGGCCTGACCACTTTGCAGGTAGTCAGCCCTCCCAGAAGTCTCCCAGCAACGAAAGCTGCTGGGATTTGTCATACTGACTACTAGGGCCATAGTTGGCATCTCTCTCCCCAAGTGATGGTGCCAGCACTTGCTTGCATGGTGAGAGCCCTGGCATTCGTGTCCCTGAGAGGCTCATTCATGGCACTTGCCTGGCTCTGTTGTCTGTTTCCATTTCAGGAAGTTCTTCATACGAAATGGATTAGTTTTGTGTGACAATTTGCAAGTATTTCTTCCCAACTTGCCCCTAGCCTCTTGGTTTTGTATGTGTGTGTATATTCATGTGTGTGTGTATTTGTGTGTGCATTCATGTGTGTACTCATGCGTGTGTGCAGTATGTGTGTGTATTCATGGGTGTGTGTGCGTATGTATTCCTGTATGTGTGTATTCATGTGTGTGTATATTCTTGTGTGTGTATTCGTGTGTGTATATTCTTGTGTGTGGATTCGTGTGTGTGTATTCATGTGTGTGTATATTCGTGTGTGTGTATTTGTGTGTGTGTATTCATGTGTGTGTGTTCATGTGTGTGTGTATACTCATGTGTGAGCGTACAGATCAGAGAACAGCCATGCTGTTGGTCCTTGTCTTGCTTGAGGCAGGGTCTCTTGTTTGCCAAGTGCTCACCAGGCTAGCTGGCCTTTGAGATTCCAGAGATCCTCTTGTCCCACCTCCATCTTGTGGGCTCACAGATGCCTGCTACCACAGCCAGTTTGGGTGAGTTCTGGGGACCCAAACTCAGGTCCTCATGCCTGAACAGCAAGCACTTTAGCCACGGAGCCCTCTCCTGGCTCTGGTTTTGTATTTTAATGTGGTTCAACCTCTCGACATTTGCTCTATTTGTATGGAATCGTGAACAATCTTCAGGAAAGGTTTCCCTTGCCCTGGTTATGATGCAATCCACACAGTTCTTTCTTGCATTTGCAGACTTTGTGTTATTTTTGGTCTCTGATCCACTTGGAGTCTTTCTGACTGTGTAAACCCCTCCATGTGTGGGAGATTGGCTGCTCTTCTGGTCTCTTCCACCTCTTCCT
>PVHP010055325.1:0-10184 GCA_004024765.1 Zapus hudsonius | reverse complement strand
CAGCACTGCCTCCTAGTGGGGAAGGGTGGAACTGACCCCCGTGAGCTCCAGGCAGACACAACACTGCCTCCTAGTGGGGAAGGGTGGAACAGACTGCTGTGAGCTCCAGGCAGGTGCAGCACTGCCACCTACTGGGCAAGGGTGGAACTGACTCCTGTGAGCTCCAGGCAGATGCAGCACTGCCTCCTAGTGGGGAAGGGTGGAACTGACTCCTGTGAGCTCCAGGCAGATGCAGCACTGCCTCCTAGTGGGCAAGGGTGGAACTGACTCCCGTGAGCTCCTGGCAGGTACAGCACTGCCACCTAGTGGGGAAGGGTGGAACTGACTCCTGTGAGCTCCAGGCAGACACAACACTGCCTCCTAGTGGGGAAGGGTAGAACAGACTCCTGTGAACTCCAGGCAGATGCAGCACTGCCACCTAGTGGAGAAGGGTGGAACTGACCCCCATAAGCTCCAGGCAGGCGCAGCACTGCCACCTAGTGGGGAAGGGTGGAACTGACCCCTGTGAGCTCCAGGCAGGCTCAGCACTGCCACCTACTGGAGAAGGGTGGAACTGACTCTTGTGAGCTCCAGGCAGGTGCAGCACTGCCACCTAGTGGGGAATGGTGGAACTGACCCCTGTGAGCTTCCAGCAGGCACAGCACTGTCACCTAGTGGGGAAGGGTGGAACTGACTCCTGTGAGCTCCAGGCAGGCGCAGCACTGCCACCTAGTGGGGAAGGGTGGAAATGACCCCCATGAGCTCCAATTAAGCGCAGCACTACCACCTAGTGCGGAAGGGTAGAACAGACTCCTGTGAACTCCAGGCAGATGCAGCACTGACACCTAGTGGAAAAGGGTAGAACTGACTCCCGTGAGTTCCAGGCAGGTGCAGCACTGCCAAGAATTGGAATCAACCCAAATTCCCATCCCTGGATGAATGGATAACAAAACTGTGGTACATTTACACAATGGAATTTTAATCAGCTGAAAGGAAAAATGAAATATCGAAATTTAGAGGAAAATGGTCTGACTTGGAGCAGATCCTACTAAGCGATCTCTCAAAAGAACAGAGAGTCAAATGCCACATATTCTTCCTCATATGTGGTTCCTAACCAGGTTAACTGTAAACTATATGCAAACCAGTTGGGAAAAGTGAGAGTTTGTGAAAGAGGGGTAAGGAATGGGGGGAAAGGGGGGACTTAATCATTAAGCTAAACCAATAATGATTTGAAATCATAAAATTCTCACTTGTATACTGTAACCTATTGAGCAAGAAGTGGGTATTGTCTGGCAAGAGGGACCATGAAGAGAAGGGGAGAGTGTCTAAGCCCATGAAAAAGTGATCAGTCTGGTAACTCCTGGCCCCAGTCATCGGCTTCTTCCCTCACTGAGCTGTTGACCAAAGTGACCCATGAGGTTCCAAAAACAAGACAGGATTCTGTCAAAGCTCTTGAATACCCACCACAGGCCTGAGGTAAGATCCTGTTGCTGAAGAAACCACAGAAAGCCATCTATCAGCATTGAGAGACCCTGCAAGGTCCAGAATGGTATCCAGCCCCAAGATGGTAGTTAGCGCAGTGCTGGAAGGCACTGCATAACTTTCCAGGGGAAACTGGTCAATGACAGCTGGAGCAAACAGAGACCACTGATACAAAATGCAGTTCGCCACCATGAGTAGGATGAACACACTTCCTACTGGGAGAGAACAGTGAACCAAGAAACAAGCACTTGTGCAATGGAGGAACCAAAGTCTGGGGGAGGCAATCAACAGCTTTTAGTTTGGCCAAGCAATCCACTCAGTGACGGGGAGCCCTTTACTGGAACTTGGGACTCAGGTCGAAATGCATTGGGAACCTAAATCTTAGGCCCCCAAAGAGAAATTCACTTTATAAGTCATTTACAAAGAGGCTACTCACAATAAATCTAGCCAATTCAGAAATGTGTATCTCAGTTAACCTATACTGATCTCACTCTCCGATGGAGATTCTGTTGGTATTTTTCAGGAGGCAGCAAGAGAGAGCGATGGCTCTTCCAACCCTACCAACGAGCCACAGGCCAATGGCTGACATCCTGGCAAGAGATGAGCCACCCCAGACCTACCGCGGAGGATCCACATGGAACCCCGCAGAGTGGTGGGATCAGCAAGAGACCCATAACCACAACCAGTCAGTAAACCCAGGATAATCCAGCGAGACAGACACCAATGATTTTCAACACAATCTCAAGCCGAAGTACAGAGGCCCCTAAGACCTCAACAATAAAGCAGCCTTAATACTCACCCACCATGACTCAGGGAACTGAGCGGAAGAGGGGGCAGAAAGATTGTAAGAGCCAAGTTGGAGGAGAATATCCAGAGACATTGATCCCCTCAGTAACAACACACAAATGTGGTAAACTAGGTTGACTCCTAGGCTATCCATAACCCCCTGCCCCATGGACTGATCCAGACTGCCCACAGAGGAGGATATCCAGCTGATTGGGGACAGAGAGGAGGGCAATCGGGGAACTGGGGACACCAACACATTATTTGCTCATTCAGTATATCTAATTATGGATAATAAAGATATAATTATATAAAGAAAAGAATGAGCACTCCTAATTTGGATTAGAGCTCATGTCTGACATTGATCTACGACGCCCCCTGCTGTCCACAGTTGAATATTCTACTATCCCAGCCCCACCAGATAAGAGCAAGTTCTATGATCCATCCTCCACATCTAATGACAAATCAGATCCTTCCCCACCTACCTGAACTAAACCCTATAAAGGTGGCAGCCTGGTGGGTCTCTTTTTTTCCCTGAGATCATCTCCATTTCCTGAGATGCTCTCATCCTCGTTTGGTGTGGTCTGAGCTTCCCATGTGGGTCTCAGTTCCCAGCCGCACTGAGGCAGTTGCTTCAAGGAAGTCTTCCCGTTGGAACAGGCTGTGCACTCCAAGTCTCTGTGTTCTCGGCTGCTCTCTTATCGCTCTGGTCTTCATTATATCTGCTCACGGCTCTAACTCATTGTTTCTTTCTAGTTCATTGAGTCCACCTTCAAAAAACAGCGAATAAACTATGATGATTTGTTTCCCAAGAGAAAATGAAAAAGTTTTTCCTTCAGTCACTCCCCTGTTATTAAGAGCAATTGAGAGATTGACAACAGCTAAAGGACTTTTGGGGAGAGTCCTAGATGACTTACAGCAGAAGAATTACTTATTAAGGGGAAGTATTGAGAAAGAGGTTCCTAGAACCGAGAGAGTTATAGGAAAAGACAAAAAGAAACTGCTAGTAAAAGGAAACTCCCTGAGCCCACTGACGCTCCACTGCCTCATACAGGGATCTATGAAAAAGGCGACAATGGGTTAACATTAAGGAAAAGAGAATATCATGGAATTCACTGCCATTCATGCAGAGGCTGTCTAGATCCAGGCCTCTCTGGCGTCTCCTGCCCGAGACACAGAAGGCTGGCATTATGAGACAACTACAACGTGTTAAAGATAGATGGCATAAAAGTTATCAGTCAGTTGGATTTCCAAGACCTTCTTGGGAATATTCCTGGAGCTAGTTTAAAAATAACTATACTAATCAAATCTTTCAAAAGAAACTTTAAAAACAAATCCTTAATGGCTGAAAACTAATGTTTAAATTGAAAAACAAACACCAAGTCAGGCCCGGCCTGACTAACCACAGTTTTGTGTCAAAACCATTTATGTGATAATCATCTGTGCTTTTCTATTGTCCATTCTCATGTACCCTACTGAAATTCTTGGTTTAATCATTCAAAGAAACTGTAACTGCATGTATAAATAAGAAATACTGTGTTACAATAATCAACTCTATATAACTCTGACAAATGCTCAGTAAAATCGCACTCAGATACACTCTCCTCGAGTCTGTGTCTGTTGGTCACTTAGCCGACTCCCTGCCCACTTCTCCAAGGCCCTGATCCTCCGGTCCCAGCACTCCAGCCGAGCTGGTCCATGGCACACCAGGGCCTTTTCTGGCTGTAAACAAACTCCAGACATCTTCGTGCACCACTTTGTACATCTAGCTTTACATGGGTACCAGGGAATTGAAAGCTGTGCTGGCAGGCTTTGCAAGCAAATGCCTTTAACTGCTGAACCATCTCCCCACCCTTTTAAACAGTATTTCAATGTGAACTCAAATGATTTTTGCAAGATTTAGGGCCACCTTTAAGCAACTAAAGTTGAACTGACTTGTTAATAAGGGATAGACAATTACAAAGTGCTAAACTAAAACCAGAGAAAGGACACGTGTGTTAGAGAATGGGGGTGGGAAGGAAAGATGGACAAGGACAGTGAATAGAAAACCGCCCTCTGTCAGCCTGATCTGCATGCTCTCCCTAGTCTTGTGTGGCTGTTGAACACTTGGAATATTGCTCATGAGCTCGAGGAACCGAATTTTCAATTTTATTTCATTTTAAGTACAATTAAATAGCCATAGGGCTATTTAACTAGCGGCTAGCATATTAGATAGTAACATACTTAGTTTTCCTCCAAAGGGGCGTCTTTTTGTAATTGCTCCACGTAAAGGAATGTCTTTTCTCGAATCTTGCAAGGGTGCTGCTGGCTCCAGCAGTTGCTTCCTATTTGAGCCTGTGATGCTGTCCCCTTCTGCACAGACCAAGCGTTTGTCATAAATGCCACTGACGAATGCTTACACCGCTAAGTACTTTCACTACCTCAATGGCCCGCCACCGTTGCCCTGGGGGAGAGGTATTTTTATCATTCTTATTTTACACGGCACCAAGCCAATGGAATATAAGCTTTTCCAGGGTCGCTCACCATCTCAGTACCTGCCCTCTTCCACTTTCAACTGTGCTCCTCTCTGCCACAATGCTTAGTCGTCATGCAGCGTCTTACTCATCTGCCTGGTGTGTGTGGGGTGAAAGTCTTGTCTGCTCATCAAGCAAGTCTCAGAAGGCAGGTCCTGGCTCGACCCATAGCAGAGCTTTGTTCCCTGACTTACATACATGCTCATCAAGACACTTGTTAACATGTGGTTCTGGGTGGGAATTCTTTCTCTGAAACTTTGAAGTGTTTAGCTCCTTATTTCCCCACTGGAGGGCAAGCTTTCCAACTCAAATCAATTTACTTTCTGATTTTTTTTTTTCCCCTAGGTAGGGTCTTGCTCTAGTCCAAGCTGACCTGGAATTCACTATGTAGTCTCAGGGTGGCCTTGAACTCAAGGCAATCCTCCTACCTCTGCCTCCCGAATGCTGGGATTAAAAGTGTGCGCCACCACGCCTGGCTACTTTTTTATTTCTTTAGAATTAAAAAAAGGGGCACTGGCTGGGGTGGTGCATGCCTTTAGTCTCAGCACTCAGGAGGCTGAGTAGGAGGATCACCGTGAGTTGGGAGCCAGCCTGGACTACAGAGTAAATTCCAGTTCAGGCTGGGCTAGAGTGAGTCCTTGCTTCAAAAAAACAACTCCCCCCCGAAAAAAAGCAAACAAAAAAGAGTACTAAGATATACAGGATCCCTTGCCACAAGGACTAATACAGACAGCCCACGGAGGAGGATATACAACTCATCAGGGATGGGGAGGGGGGGAATTGGGGAATTCGGGATAACAACGCATGGTTTGCCCCCTAAATAATGTAACTCATTATGGACAATAAATATATATTTAAAAAATCATCTATCTGTATGGCAACCTGAGTTATTTTCTGGTTCAGATCTTACAATGAAATTACATTGTTCTTGTGTGTTGAACTTGTCTGCTTTTCCTGCTTGTGTGGTATACAGGCTTCTGATTTCTGACTCGGTAGGGGCTGATGGCTGCCTTTGTACCTAAATGTAAGTCTAGTTACCTGGCCTGTGGGCTGGAGTGGGGGATTTGTGTGATAAGGAGCCCTGATCTGCTCTCCCCATCCCTGGGATCCTGCTTCTTCTTTGCAGAGTGGGGAGGGTTTTCAGGGGACAGCATCCCATGACTCCATTTTCACACTAAAAGGCTCATTTTGGTTACCCCCACAGATGCCTTCTCTGACACAGAATAAGTCTTAGAGAACAGGATAATGCGGTTCATTTCTCAGCACATAACACTTCTATAACCAGGTATTTGGGTGGTTATTTTGCCCCATATAGACCAGTTCTCTGATACCAGCTGGGTGTCCTATCATTCAACTCAGTTCTGACCTTGTCTACCTGAATTTCATACCAGATCCCACAGGTAAAGAGCTCAGCCCCATAAGACTGCCCCTCAATTTGTACACCACTTGTAGCTTGAATGAGTCTCCCATAGCCTCATGTGTTGTGATCAAGCCTCATACTTGATCCCCAGCTGGTGGTGCCTTGCTGGAGGAGGTGTGTCCCTGGGAGCGTCACTGGCCTTGGGATTTGATAGTCCAGCTCATCTTGATAGTGATAGCAGCTCACTCTAGCTGCGTTCTCCCAACTCGTGTTGCAATATATTATGCCCAACTGCCTGACATGCTTTTCTTGCCACAATAAAACTTGTCCTCAAACTGTAAGTCAAACACTTTCCTTCCATCGTTCTGCTTCTGGTTGGGTGTTTTGTCCTAGCAAGGAGAAGGTAACTAGTACATCATTTGCAAATCCAGACCAATTGGCTATAAATAAGGCACCATGACCCCTCTCTTATGGGATTAGATCATTTGTTAGAGTGGATCATAGAACTCCAGGAAGCATTTGTATCTACATTTCAGAGCATACAGGTGAACAGCCAGATGGAAGTGATGGATAGTGCAAGAACGAGGGGAGAGACACAGCTCGTCCATGCTCTCTGAGGTACCTCCAGATATTCAAAGGGATTTGGAAGGTCCTCAAACCCTATCCAGAGACCTGGACAATCTAGAAGAAATGGATAAATCCCAAGATAAATATCACCAACCAAAATTAAATCAAGAGGGTATAAGCAATTTAAATAGTCTGCAACAAAGTCATGAGATTGAAGCTGTAATAAAGAGCCTCCCCCAAGGGAAAACCCAGAAACTGGGAGAGTCACTGCCAAGGTGTTACAGAAGAGTGACTTCCATAAAACAGAAAGGGAAGGGCAGATGCCAAACATTGTATGAAGCCAGACTTACCCCCATAACAAGACAGGATAAGGACACATCAGAACACTAAAGACCAACCTCCTCGAAGGACACAGACACCAGATCAGATCACAGTCCCCAGAGACCAGTCCCCGTTGCCTCAGCAGTCCCTACCTCTCCTGACTTGGCAGTTCGGATCCCCATGTAGTCACCACAGCTCTGCTTCAGGGCTCACTCACATCGATCATTGCAGCTCTAAGTGGGACTAAGTGAACCAAGCTTTTTTTATTTTTTAATTTTGAACCATTGCCTCACTATGTAGTGTAGGTTGGCCTGGAACTCCCCATCCGTCTGCCTCAGCCTCCCAGGCACTGGGCTGACAGGTGTGGACCAGCTCACACCAGCCTGTTCAGGCAGCGGTGAGACTTGTTCTGTGTATGAGGATAACATGGCATCTCTGTCTGGGTGACTCTCCATGGGAGCTTCTAGGCTCCCTCCTTGCACCCCCAGCTCTGCCTCCATGTTTAGGAGACGACTCAGGTTTCAGTGTAGGATATGTGCTTCTATAACAAATCCCCCTCCCCAAATGATGGCTTAAAACAACACAAACTAAATTGGGCATGAAGACACTTGCAGTGAGTTCAAGGTCGGCCTGGGGCTCCACAGTGAGTTCCAGATCAGTCTGGGCTAGAGTGAGACCCTACCTTGAAAAACAAACAAAACAAAAAAAAAAAAAGAAAGAAAGAAAGGAAGGAAGGAAGAAAAGCAATGGTGAGCTGGACATGGTGGTACATGCCTTTAATCCCAGCACTTGGGAAGCTGAGGTAGGAGAATTGCAAGTTCAAAGTCAGCCTAGGCTGTAGGCCTTGGTGAGAATGAGACCCTATCTCAAAAACAAAAACAGACAAAAAGAATCAATTTTAATGGCTTTAAGCGCTGTGGTGGTTGGAATGTAAAATGCTCCTGTTGGCTCCTATGTTTCAGTACTTGATCCCTAGCTCATGGTGCTGTACCGGAAGGTTGTGATGCCTTTGCTTCGAGGTGGAGTACTGCTGGAGGAAGTGTGTCCACTGGTTTTGAGGTGTTACAGCCCAGCTCTACAACCTGTTATCTTCCTCTGCTTCCTGCTCTGACCTTCCATGTCTTCTCTGCCATGATGAAACTTCCCCTTAAAACGGTAAACTACATAAACCCTTTCCGTCCATAAGTTGCTCTGGTTGGATGGTGTTTGCTCACAGAAACAAGAAAGTAACTGATAGCAAAAACTACCTGATAACATCATTTCCTTTTCATGCAAGCATTCCAGGGTTTGATGAAAAAAAAATGATTATTTAAAATTGGAGACAGCCTGGAAAATTCAAGTCAGAGGTTCTTGCAACTTTTTATAGTACTGACGTGCTCAGAAATGAAAGAGAGCGAGAGAAGAGAGAGAGAGAGAGAGAGAGAGAGAGAGAGAGAGAGAGAGAGAGAGAGAGAGAGAGAGATCAGTTATGTCCTGGGGTTCTGTTGGTCTTTCTTACCCATAGTATTTAGTGCTATAAATACAAATGGTCTATTGTTAATAATTCCTTCTTCATTCTGAATTTCCTGCTTCTCTCCAACATGCCAACACCACTGCTCAAATCCCTCCTTTCCATGCATATTATGAAACCCTCAGGACCAGCTTGTGTGGGTTCTGATTATTAATAACTGGCCATTACACCTGCTGCTCTTAATAGTTGAGGGAAATTCGGGGTTGTTCTAGGTTGAGTTCAAGGGTCAGAGGGTAGAGAGGAGAGATGGGCAAAGCTCATTAGCTGATAAGCTGGGAACCAAAGACTGCTTTCCATTCTAGAATGAGAAAGATCCCGCTATCATTCCCTAGGCACCTTCTTGTGACCTCAACCAAAAGCAGCATTGACATTGTTTTCCCTGCTCTACTTGTCCCCAAGCCATGGCTTCTTGTCCTCTGCCCGTCTTGTTCGTGGGTGCTGGCAGTCAATGCAAGAGCTCCACGTGCTCCTTATGCAAAATGCTCAGTTCTGGGTCATTAGACATTTTCTAACCACCCCTCCCCCAGCTCTGCTGCTGGAAGTTGCTTGGAACTTGAACCAAGACCTGATCCTTTTCCTCGCCAGCCTCTCCAGTGGCTTCTGAAATCCTTCTACTGATGAGATCGTTTGGTTTCAAGTGCTTCGGTTTAACAAGAGAATATGCGGATTTGGCCTCTACTTTTAAAATGATATTCAACAGCTACAGCCAGCTCTGTTTCTGCTTCCTCTGCCTCATGATTTCATGCCCTTAAAATCTCTTTAGAAGAGAAAGGAAAAGAGGAGGAGAGAGCTGATGTCATCCGAGCCAGAGAGTAGGGAAGAGGAGGTGGGGGCCTGGGGAAAGAAGTCCCAAGGCTAGGCTGCAGGTTCCGCTTTGTCTTGTGTTGTCACTTGGTGGCCCTGCTTGA
This sequence comes from Zapus hudsonius, assembly GCA_004024765.1. Taxonomy (NCBI): domain Eukaryota; kingdom Metazoa; phylum Chordata; class Mammalia; order Rodentia; family Dipodidae; genus Zapus; species Zapus hudsonius. The sequence continues at coordinate 761 of PVHP010055325.1, read as the reverse complement.
CATTTCCCAAAAGTGAAATGTTTATATTAGGGGGCAGTGCTGACAGGAAGTGGGACATTATTTGCAGAAAGTCAATGGTGAGCTGATAAGTATTTCATAACTGGTTCTGGGGACTGGGAGAGGGGGAGGTCTGATGGGGAGAATTTGCTGGCTTTCTGATGCAAGTACTCCAAGTCTGGCCCATGACTGAACACAGAACTGGGCTGTCCTCCTCTTTCTGTTCCTCCTCCCCCTCCTTCTTCTCATCTCTCCCCTCCTTCTTTTTCTGTTTTTGCTTTTTGAGGTAAGGTCTCCCTCTAACCCAGGCTGACCTGGAATTCACTATGTAGTCTCAGGCTGGCCTCAAACTCACAGCAATCCTCCTACCTCTGCCTCCTCAGTGCTGGGATTAAAGTCGCTACCCCACCCAGCTTAAATTTTTATTTAATAATTAATTAGTCTTTTGAAAGGCAAGCAAGCAAAGTTTTATTGCGAGGTGAAAGTTAAAACCTCCCTGGAGTACAAAGGGGTCCCAAAGGGATTGCCTTCACTTTTCCTTTTTAAAATCTTTAAAAAAAATCTGAATAACATTCCACTGTATATGTACCGCATTTTCTCTATCCATTCATCTGCCATCGACATTGAGATTGTTTCCGTATCTTTGCTTTTACAGACATGTTGGGATGAACGTGAGAATGCAGACATCTCTTGGGAATCCTGATATCAGTTCCTTTGCATAATTATCCAGAAGAAGAGAATTACTGATCAGGTGACATTTCTAG
>PVHP010055324.1:0-10208 GCA_004024765.1 Zapus hudsonius | reverse complement strand
GGCTGAGAGTATAACTCCATGGTCAAACATTTGCCTAGTATATGCTAGGCCATGGGTTCAGTCCCCATCTGTATCATCCATCTGTCATATCTACCAAAAATTACCTGAGTTTTGTCAGAGACTAACATAAAAATTTAATATGGTAGCTGTTCACTAAAGTATAATTTATTGCCCATACATTCATATAAGTTTGCAGGCATAGTCCAAAAGATTACAGAGTTTGTTTTTGTTTTTGGTTTTCGAGGTAGGGTCTCTCTCTAGTCCAGGCTGACCTGGAATTCACTATGTAGTCTCAGGGTGGCCTTGAACTCATGGTGATCCTCCCATGTGCTGGGATTAAAGGCGTGAGCTACCACGCCCGGCTCAGAGTTTTTAATCAATTTCTTAAAATGTGTCTGTGGTGCTAAACCTGTCCATGTCAGGTAATTGTTCTACCACTGAGCTGTCAAGAGCCCCCAAGTCTTCTAAGGTTTTATTTGAAAAATCCCAAGCCATAGCCAGGCATAGTGGCACACGCCTGCAATGCCAGTATTTAGGAAGTATAGACAGAAGGGCCAGGAGTTCAAGGTTATCTTCAGCTATATAGCAAGTTTGAGGCCAGCCTGGCTCAAATGGGACCCTCTCTCAAAAAACTGCAAGCCCTGTGGTGGTTGGAATCCCATGTCCTCCATCAACCCACGTGCTGTGTGGGCAGCTCATGTGGAAGGGCAGAAGAAGTGGAACGCTAGAGACTTCGTGGTGGGTCTCAGGTGGACACAGAACTGTGGGATTTGAGTTTTGCCCTGTTTGTTTTCGATCTTGTATTGGTTCCATCTTTCCTGGCAATGCCATCTCTTCATTGTGAATGTCATTATGTCATTATGTGTTTTTGGTTTTACAGCCCACAGTTAAGAGACCTTGGATGATGGGGATGTTTGAACAGCATTGGGACTGATAAAAAAAAAAAAAACTATAGGGACTTTTAAAGTTGGGTTGCATGCATTTTACATTGAGGTAGTTGTTAGTTTATGGGGACAGGGGTGGAATATAGTGGATTGAATCAGATGTCCCCCATAAACTCATGTGCTCTGAATGCTTGGTGCCCAGCTAGTGGCAATTTGGGAGGTGGAGCCTTGCTGGAAGAGTTGTGTTTCTGGGGTGGCTTTAGGAGTGTTCTAGCCAGCTCCCCTTGCCAGAACTTGTCTCTCTCCTCCTGCTGGGGCAGAGGTGATATCCAGCCTCTGCTCATGCCATGCTTTCCCCTGCCACCATGAAGCTTCCCCTCAACACTGTAAATCCAAACCACTTTTTTCTTCCTTTCTTCTTGCTTTTGGTTGGGTGTTCTGTCCCAGCAACAAAAAAGTAACTACAATAACACCCCACCCCCCAAAAAACTACAACAAAAATATCATGCTAAGAAAACCTTGAAAAAATATACCCTTCACCTAAAATCACCTGTCCTTGAATTCTATAACGTTTGCTTTTACTAAATTACTTAAAAAGTAAGTTATAGATATCGTGAACGTTAATTTCTTAATACTTAAAAAGTATCTCCTAAAACTAAGGGCATTCTGCTCTATAACCACAATATTAATATCTCACATAGGAAATTTAATATTGATACATTAATATTATATAATACCTATTCAAGTTTTAAAAATTGTTCCTCAAATGAGCTTTCTGTCTCTAAGTTAGGATTTAATTGAAGTTCATCTGTCTAAGCTTTAATTTAGAAAAGTACCTTGTTCTCTCTCTTCATTTTTGATGATATTAATATATTTTCCATTTTCTGTGTATAAAAATGACTCATTAGATTTTTCATATGACACTAATATTTTTCAAGATTATAAGCAAGTTGTCTTGTCCGACGCCCACAATCGAGATTAGTCCATTCCTCTCTGATTAGCTTCAAGGAAATACTTCCATGAAGGCTGAGCGTGGTGGCTCACACCTGTAGTCTCAGCATTTCAGAGGTGGAGGCAGGAGGATCACAAGTTCAAGGCCAGCCTGGGTTTCATGTCTCAAAAAGACAAAAAGAATCTTTTCAAGAGTATACCACACAGATGAACAACTGGGGCTGGGGCTCCGTGGTACAGCACTTGGCTAGTGTGTGAGAAGACCTGGCTCTATCCCTAGCAGCGCACACACAAAGAAACATCCTGAAGGAGAGTTTGGTGAGCCAGGCTGAAAGTACTGCCTATGGCGATGGTCCATATTCCGTTTGTGATCCAGAAATGAAGGGACACGGTCTTAGGGAACAGCCAGCCATTGGCTCCCACAGAGCTGGGAGAGGTTTGATGACACCCAGCTGTAAACTCTCGAGAAGTTCCAGCCTCCTGTGCCCTGCTGGCATTGCTCGCTTGGCATCCCTGCTGCGAACTTGCACTTCTACTGTTGAGTGGGCTCTGGTCACTCTGAAGAGTTACTTCATTAATTCAGATGTTAGCTCAGTGGTACGGGTACTTGCGTGGCATGAGCAGATCTTGGGCTATGGGGACTGGGAAGACGGGGCTGCAGCTAAAGGTGCTTCTTGCAAAGCCTGTTGCCCTGGGTTCATTCACAAAGCCAGATTCAAAAAGTGGCACAGATATCTGATGTTCACAGTGGCAAGAGACCCTGGCACACCCATCCATATATACATATATGTAAATAAATAAATAAAAATTTAGAGAAAGGATCTTGAGTTATGACCCTAGCATGGAAAATAAAGAAAGAAGCCTGTCCACTCTGTGATGGTCTAATTGTGAAGAGTGTGATTAACCTTTTGAGGAAGCTGAGCTCAGTGACCAGCAAGGATGAAATTAGCCTTATTTGGCATCTCCAACTTGAAGTCAGTGCTCCTGTAGGTGTGAAAACTCGAACATTTCACCTAACTATGTCCAGATTTCTTACGGCCTTTCGGCTGCTCCTTTTCTCCTGGACACACATGCTTCTGAAAACCTGGACTCCTTCCCAGAAAGAAATCTGGTAAAATCCAACTTGGGCTTTTCTCTCAAATACATTATAGGAAAAAGAAACTGGCATGTTTCAAGGAAACCTACAGGGAGAGAGCTAACATGAAGTCAAAGCAGAAAACCCAACAGGAAGGCAAACACTAAAGACAGCTTAGTTCTCAGATCTCTGAAGATTTCTGGGGTTCTCTGATGGCTGCAGAGTATGGGGGGCAGGAACTATTACCTGGGGCCTACCAAGTTGAGTCGCTTAAGATAGCCTGTGGTGGTTTGAATGTGAATGTGTGTCCCCAATAGCCTGAAGTTATTTGGGTTTGGTTTTGGTTTTGGTTTTTCGAGGTAGGGTCTCACTCCAGCCCAGGCTGACCTGGAACTGACTATGTAGTTTCAGGTGGCCTTGAACTCATGGCGATTCTCCTACCAGCTTCTTCTGCCATGATGGAACTTCCCCTGGACTCTGAAAACCTGAAATAAACGCTTTCTTTCATAAGCTTCTTCTGGTCAGGTGTTTGTCCAGCCACGCAAAGGTAGATACTTTAACACAGTAATAGAGTGGGGACTTCCAAACATCACTCAGAAGGGACAGCAAAAAAAAAAAAGAAGAAGAAGAAGAAGCAGAATCTTCCATGTCTTGAACTTGACCCCGAGAAATAAGAATAAAATAGGAACATCTCAAGCTGGGGATGGCTGCACACTCAGGAGGATCACTGTGAGAGTTCAAGGCCAACCTGGGCATTAGAGTGAGTTTTAGGTCACCCTGGGTGAGAGTGAGACCCTGCCTCAAAAAAGAAAAAAAGAAAATTCTCCCCTGACCATTGACTACCAACCAGAAGCTGGCCTCATGTTCAGTGTAGAACCATGTTCCCTTTTGTCCTGAAACTTCAAACGACCATTAAATTTGAAGTAGTCCTGAGTTGCCAAGAGGAACAATTTCCAACTCAAGGAAATCCCGTGGATAAATACCAAGGCCAGTGATCAGCTCAGCTCATACACACAAATAATAAATAAAAAATTTAACAACACAGTCGGGCGTGGTGGCACATGCCTTTAATCCTTTAATTTAACTCAGGAGGCAGAGGTAGGAGAATCGCTGTGAGTTTGAGGCCAGCCTGAGAATCCAGTGAATTCCAGGTCAGCCTGAGCTAGAGTGAGACCCTACCTCGAAAAGCCAAAATAAATAAATAAATAAATAAATAAATAAATAAATAAATAAATAAATAAAAATTTAACAACACAGGCCTGGGAAAATGGCTCAGTTGTTAAAGGTGCTTCCCTACAAAGCTTACCAGCCTACATTCCCATATTCCATTCCCCAGTATCCATATAAAGCCAGATGCTCAAAGTGGTGGATGCATCTGGAGTTTGTATTAGCAGGAGGCCCTGGTGCACCCACACTCTCTTTTTCTCTCTTTAATGACTAAATAAATAAGGAATGAAATAACAACACAAGAAAATAAGACTCTCAGGGTAGGAAACAAGCAGAAACTATGACAGTTCAGGCAAGCTACCCCCTCCCCTTGAGTGGGCATGTCTCTAGCCAGAGCCCAAACCTAGATACAAAGGCTGATTGGTCAGGTATAGACCAATCAGCTGTCTCTCTGACTTACCTAGTGGAAGTTTTAAAAGCTTCCCTAGAACAAAGGTACCTTCTTCTTCCACATGGTGTCCTAGAAGGAGGACTTTCATTTTCCAGGTAAGGACTCAAGATCTCTCCACATGAACTTTTTCTCATCATGGGGGCTCTCTATTATCTTTCTTTTCCTGCCTGTTTAATTAAAAGGCATAAATTTTGACTAAAACCTCTGCCACGTGTTCTCCCCACACTGATGGCTGGAGAACTCTGTAACTCCCCATGTTCCCTTAAATAAGTCTACCACAATACCTTAATATCTTGTTGTTTATGATTTTAATTCTTTAATTTTGTAGACAAGAATTTGGGTACGCCTTAAATTTTGAGGTGCATTGGAATTTTTGCTGGGCATTATCTAAATTCTAACTCCCAGCTCAGTCCTTACAAAACAAAACAGCAAAAGACCTAGATATTGTAGTCTTCAGACCCATATAAAATTATATGTTTAGCCAGGTATGATGGCTCACACCTATAATCCCAGCACTCAGGAGATTGAGGTAGGAGTATCTCTGTTAGTTGTAGGAGGCCAGCCTGGGCTACAAAGTGAGCTGGTCAGGACTAGAGTGAGACCTGCCTCAAAACACACACACACACACACACCCCACCCCCAAATTTCTGTTTAGGGCTGGGCCCTAGTTCAATGGTAGTGAGCTGGGCCTCTAGTGAGCTTACCTGGCATGAGTTGAGACCCTGGCTTCCATTCCCAGCACTGGAGTGGAGGTTTGGGGGTGGAGAAAAAATCACTATGTTTAGCTGGGCGTGGTGGTGCACACCTTTAATCCCAGCACCCGGGAGGCAGAGGTAGGAGGATTGCCATGAGTTCAAGGCCAGCCTGAGACTACATAGTGAATTCCAGGTCAGCCTGGGCTAGAGCGAGACCCTACCTCAAAAAGCCAAAAAAAAAAATCACTATGTTTAACATAAAAATGTAAAAAACAGGTTTGAAAATATAGACAAGAAACAAAAGTCTATAAAAAGTGGTTTAAAATATAATAAGGAGGGCTGGAAAGGTGGCTCGGTGGTTAAAGGTGCTTGCTTGCAAAGCCTGAAGGCATGGGTTCACTTCCCCCAGTACCCACGTAAAACCAGATGCAAGCCTGGGTGGTGGCACATGCCTTTAATCCCAGAACTCAGGAGGCACAGGTATGAGGATCACTGTGAGTTCAAGGCCACTCTGAGACTACATAGTGAATTCCAGGTCAGCCTGGGCTAGAGCGAGACCCTACCTTGAAAAACAAAACAAAACAAACAAAAAGACCAGATGCAGAAAGTGGTGCCTGCATCTGGAATTTGTTTACAGTGCCAGGACCCTGGCACACCCATACTCTGTCTGCCTCTTTCTGTCTCTGCCTCTGTCTCTCTCTCAGAAACACAAAATACTTCTAAAAGCATTATAAAGAACTAAACTCTAGAGGTTTCTGGAGACAAAAATTATAATCATTGTAATGGTCCACTCAATAAACGGATCAAGCATTAGAACAGAAACAGACGAGGGAAGAATTCAGGTCACTACAGGGATCTAATCACTGCAGCCTCCTGGCTCGGAGCTCAGGCCAGCGAGCAGCTTTGGTCTGGAAGCCTGCAGCGGGGAAGGGTCCTCCATGGCTCCTCTCCTCCCACTCTCCACATTCAGACATCTCCAGGGGCCCAGGAAGAGAAACAGCCCTGCATTCATCCCCGGCATCTGCAGGCTGACCCCAGCCAGGTCAGCTTTCTGTATGGATTCCACCTGCTTCCCTGGGGCATGGCTGCCCTTGCCCTTGGGAGTGACCATCGTCCTGCTCGCACCCAACACTCCCACACTGGTTTACACACTCGGAGGACCCAAGTGGAACTCCAGGGGGAAATTCCAGGAGGTCCCCTGGGAACCCACGTGCACGCTTAGCAAATCCTCCACCAACTGAGCCACCCGCACAGTCCCCAGAGAGTTCAGGTGTCTGGAGGTGAGGAGAGGTGCATCTCTTTCCTGTCCCATGCAAAGAAGGGAAGACTTCCAAAGAAACTCCGTCAATCAGAAGCTCATCCGAGTCTTTATTTGCAAGTAGAGAGTGACAGAGACAGAGAGAAAGAGAGAGGGAGACAGAGAGAGAGCATATGGGCGAGCCAGGGCCTTCAGTCGCTGCAAAGGAACTCCAGATGCATGCACCACTTGGGCATCTGGCTTTATGTGGGTTCTGGGAAAGTGACCCAGGACTTCAGGCTTTGCAAGCAAGCGCCTTGAACGGAGGAGACATCTCTGCATCCTCCATCATGTTTTTAAAGAAGCAGAGAAACCAGGCATTAAACATGCATATTGCATATTGCAGTTTATATTTTGCACCTCAGGAATTCCTAAATGGAGAAAGTCCTAAGAGAGGAGATTCAGTGGACCAACAAAAATTTAAATGTGTTCGTTTGTTATTGGGGGGAAAACAAATTGAAACTGCAATGGACTGTCTATCACACACTCATTGGAATGGCTAAAATTAAAAACAGAAAGCACCAAATGTTGATGAGGTTATGGAGAAGTAGGATTGTTGTATCAGTGGGAAACTGTCAAGCAGTAACTATCAAATCTGAATTTGGGGGTGCTTAGGGGTAGAGCACCAGTCAAGTGTATGCGGAGGTCTGGCTTTCATCCCCAGCAGTGCAAAACACCCACAGACGTTAACCAACAAAGCCTGAACTTGTGACCCAGCAATTTCATTCCTGTTACTCACCAGAGCATATGTGGCACACTGCTGAGTGTATCCACGAATGTGAGTTACTCTCATGTGAGCAAAATAAACACAACTGAGTCTCTACAAATGATTCCATAAAGTTTGAAAATCGGTGTTAAAAAGTCCAGGGCATGGTGGAGCACGCCTTTAATCCCACGTGGGAGGATTACCATGAGTTCAAGGCCAGCCTGGGCTAGAGAGAGACACTACCTCAAAAAAAATTAATTAAGTTAAAAAGTGTTTTCTGGGCAATTCAAGGCACTTACTTATAAAGTTCGTCAGCCAAAGAAAAGTTCAGTTCCTGAGTACTCACGTAAAGGTGCGCGCACCTGGAGTTCATTTGCAGTGGCAAATGGATAAATAAATACACAAATAAATGGATAAATAAAGAAAATGATTTCCTTGAGGAAGAGGGAGGAAATGACACTAAATATATCAGTCTCTCTGAGTCTGTTTCTTTATGTATAAAATAGAAAATATGTGATAAGACTTCCTTAGAAACTTATCATTAAAGTCAAACAAGAGAGGCTATATAAATACTTTCAAGACATCAATGGTAATAATATACTAAATGACAGGGCTGGAGAGATAGCTTAGCAGTTAAGGCAGTTGCCTCCAGAGCCTAACGACCCAGGTTTGATTCCCCAGTACCCACGTGAAGCCAGATGCACAAAGTGACACATGCATCTGGAGTTCTTTTGCAGTAGCTAGAGGCCCTGGCACTCTCTCTCTCTCTCTCTTTCTCTCTCTCTCTCTCTCTCTCTCTCTGCTTACAAATAAATAATGAATAAAATAAGTAATATTAAAAAAAAACAAATATACCAAATGACAAAAAAAGTTTCAAGACCAGTTTTACTTCATAAATTATTTTCTTTAAGGAAACCATCTAGCTGGGGATGTAGCTTAGTGGTCGAATGCTTACTAAGCATGGGCAAGGCAACAAGGCCCTGGGTTCAATCCCCAGCACTGGAAAAAAAAAAAAGGAAACCATTTACCCTCCAAGTAAGTGATAATGAGGAAACAGGGGCCTCTCGTGCTATTTAATCCTCATGAGTCACCAACAGATGTACTGTATCGCCACAAAGACGTGTGAGTCTACAAGATAAATTTAGAAGCTTTTCATGGCAATGAAATACTGGCATCTTGATACAACTGTCTCAATGGACAAGTGTAGGAAAGCTCTTTCTTGTTTTTAATCTGGATATCTCAGTGACAACTATTTTGGATGCAAATAGAAACCAACCAACACAAGCTAATTTAAGCAAAAAAAGAAAGTGGAGATGTCTCACAGAATTCAAGGCAATCAAGTCTTTGGGTTCCAGGAATCAGAAGCAGCTCAGCCTAGAAGATTCCAGAGCTTTCTTCTTTCTCTCCTGCCTACTTCCTTTAGGATGTCTGCATCACTCATCTCCCTGCAGATTGGCTTTCTCCTTCCCTGGGAACAGCACGGGGAAGGGCCCTAAACAGTTTTGAGTTACAGACTTTCTTCTCAAGACCTGGGCTGGAGAATTGGCTTAGCAGTTAAGACCTTTGCCCGCAAACCCGAGTTTGAGTCCACAGTACCCACGTAAAGCCAGATGCAAGGTGCTGCGTGTGTCTGGAGTTCCTTTGCAATGCCTGGAGGCCCTGGTGCTCCCATTCTATCTCTGTGTCTGCCTCTTTCATTCTCTCTCAAATAAATAAAAAGCCCAGTCTCATGGGCATTTTCTCGGTCTCAATTAAGATATCTCAGGAGAAAACCAGCTTGGCTCAGCTTGAGTGCCCACCCTGCCCTGGTCAAATGGCCAGAAGTACAGTGTCATTTAGTTACGTCTATTGGAGGAGTTGCCCACTGGGTAAGGGGTAGATTTCTCAGAGAAAGTGGGTTATGACAGATTCAATATTGCAGCATGGGAAAATAGACAAGTAAATAAGTGGGGTATAAGCTGGGGACATACTCATAAAGACTGTTATTTCAATTATGCACACACACACATTTTAAATTTAATATTTTTTGGCAGTGCTGGAATTGAACCCAGAGCCTTGTGCATACTCTTCAAGTACTGTATCACTGAGCTCTATCGCCAGCCCTTGATCTTATCTTATCTTTTCCCTTTTCTTTTCTCCATCTCCTTCCTTCCTTTTCCTTTTTTTGGGGGGGGGCAGTGTCTCATGTTATCTAATATTCAAGGCTGGCCTTGAACTTGCTATGGAGCTAAGGATGGATTTAGACTACTGATTCTCCTGCTTCTACCTCCTGAGTGAGGGGATTACAGGCATGTGCCACCACATAGTTTTATGGGGTGCTGGGGATCTTACCCAGGGTTGTGTGCATGCTAGACAAACACTCTACTGATTGAGCTATTTCCTTTTGACCACTACCCTCTTATGAGACAGTCTATGTATGCCAGGCTGGCCTGGGACTCTTGGAATCAAATGATCCTTCTGTAAAAGAGAGAAAAAGAGAAAAACAAAAACAAAAACAAAAACAAAAACAAATGATCCTTCTGTATTAGTCTCCCAAGTCACTGGTTCTGTAGGCACAAACAGCTGTTGTGTTATTTGATTTCTTTTTTGTTTTCAGGTGCTGATGGTGAGACAGAATTTCACTCTATGGTCCTGGCTGGCCTGCAATTCTCTATAGACCAGGCTAGTCTCCAATTTGCAATGATCCTCCTGCCTCCCAGTGCTAGAATTATAGGCCAGCACCAGCACACCCAACTATTATTATAGATGTTTAACTGCATCAATCAAGGTGCTTGCCTTCTTCTGTGTCTTTTTGGAAGCTGTTTCTGTAGCGGGGACTGGGCAAAGTGGGCGAACACCTGGGCCTTCACCGCTGCTCTTCCCCAGAGTTCGTATCTCAAAATGCCAAAGAATTGGACGGTTTCTACAGAGAGCATTTTCTTATCACACAGGTTTATTCTAGAATGGAGTCAGTTCAGATGATTTGGGAAAGAGATAGGGGAA
>PVHP010055323.1:0-10374 GCA_004024765.1 Zapus hudsonius | reverse complement strand
TTCTGTTTCCTCTGAAACAGGACACAACACATCTTGTTAAGGAAGAAATAGTACAGGAGTATGAAAGAGCTGGACACATTTCACACCCAGTCCAGAAGCAGAGAGAGCTAAATGTTCATGCTCATCTAGCCTTTCCATTTTCATTCAGTCTGGGACACAAGCCCATTGGATGGCATTTTCAATGAGCAATTCTAAAAACGTCTTCACAGACATGACCAGAAATTTGTCTCTTAGTTGATTGTAGATCAATGGTAGTTTGAAGCAAATGACCCCCATAAACTAACGTGTTCTGTATGCTTGGTTTCCAGGTGTGGAACTTTGGAGGTTGAGCCTTGCTGGAGGAGGTGTGTTATATCTGGTTACCCTTACCAGAACTTAGCTCACTCTCCTGGGGCTGTTTTTTCCACTTGCCAGCCTGTGTTCTCAACATACGTTTCCTGCCATCATGCTGCTTCCACTTGAGACTGTAATCCAAAATTAAACCTTTTCTCCCATTGATTGCTTTGTCCTGGTGCTCTGTCCCAGCAATGAGAAGGTTACAGAGAGAAAGATGGGTACCTGTGGAATGGTGTCATTGCACTATAATTTGTCCAAGTGCATTTTAGCCTTTGGGAAATGAATTGTGGGAGGATTTTAAATCATGGACTAAGGAATGCCTTACTGTGCTTTAAGCAGAGTTTGATGGACAATTATCAGAGTTGAAGGACCTAAATGCAGAGAGAACTGTGGAATCTGAGGGTTGGCATATGAGGAAAACAAAAAGCTGCATCTGGACAGGGCTGGAGGCAGTTTGTGGGAGAGGTTAGATGTACACTTCTTGGGTCCCGAGAACTTGAACAGGTTTGGATTTAGAAGAAATCCAACCTACTGTGAGTGAAAGGGTACACCCAGAAGGAAATAAAATTTCAGTCTAAAGATTACATATGGCTTCAACTCCAATTGTTTGAGAGATTGCCACCCTTGAGATTCGGCCATTTATACTCCCTTGGTACAGCAACAAAAAATGCTGAGTCTTTTGAATGTTGGAGGCCTGAATACTCAAGGAGTTTTCCTGCAGCTTAAAGTCAGATTTATTCCTGCCTGGATCAACAATTTGGAAGCCTACCTAGTACTGTGGAGTATATCAAATGCAGAAAAGTAAAGGTCATTGGCAGTGCAATGTGGTTTTTTTGGAATTCGCCCCTGAGACAGAGTTCTTGAAGTCCCTACATTTTGAAAGATGGAGCTATATTTATGAACACTTGATTGTAGTGGAGATCCCAGGACTATATATACAATTTAATTAAGTAAATTCCATCTTTTGCGATCAGGCCATTTTGCATATGTGTCTTGGTAATGCAGTCTTTATGGAGTTGCCCAAGTTAATTTTTTTTTCTCCCTGTGCTAGCTACTATACTGGTAGAAGAACTCCATCAGTGCAGTTTCATGTAGCTCTGATGCCATAGAGTTCAAGGGATTGCGCATAACAATGCACTCTCAATACCAGTCATAAGTGAGTTGTTGGTTATCCGTGGAGATGTTTGTAAAAAGAGGCATATCCGTTGTTAAGAGGTTCACTCCGCTGGCTTGGCTTTGTTTCCCTCTGACAAGCTGACTCTCTTCTGCTTTGATCTTCTCTCTTCATTATAAAGTGTTCACATGGAGTAAAACTACACAGGAAGTTTTGATATCTTGACATAGTCAAGTTCTTTCCTGCCCACTACCCCTAACTAGCAACCAAAGCCCAAACTTCTACATTAATTTCTCTAAGCTTGTGGTTTCTTTCTTGAGTTTCCTCTCAAAAACCAATGTTCTCCTCTTGTAGAAATAAGATATAATATTTCCAAACTCATGTGGTATCCCCAAATTCAATGAAATTATTTTTTTCTGGTTTATCATGCATGAATGCTTGGATTTAATATACACACAAATACAAAAAACACAAAATTATCAAAACCCTCAGTACAAGATGAACCATAAAGAATGGTGAAATGTAAATAGATAAAAATGAAGGACCCAGTACAAATAAATGACAGGTACAATGAAGGCTGGGAGATCAAGTGAAGATAATTAATATGGTTTGGAATAAAAGCCTAAATTCATAGCATAAGTGAGATTATCTTTTCATATTAAACCTAAATTACAGCTGTCTATATTATAGATATATCCATATTTCTAACGTGATTCATATAACACTTAAAATGAAAATGTACAGTATTTAGAGGTAAATGTTCAAGTGTATGTAATAATCATGTGAGGGCCACCTTCATTGGTAGAGAGGTTACTATCTATGGCTGTGTCCTCCAGCAAGCATCAGACAAAATTCAAATGAAATGCAAAGTACGTATTGAGGATGAAGTTAGCAAAAGATGAAGACAAGGGACAGTTACTCATGGAGAACCAACGAGTGAATTTTACTTAAGTTTGGCATATGTAAAAGAGAGGAAGGAAGGCTTAGTGAATAGGAAGAGCCTCACCTGTAGAAACGCAGTAAGAATATCCCAGTGAGCCAACAGAGCTGACCAGCTCAGACTCCTCTGCAGAATGTGCCCATATTAAGATGAGCACCCAGGCAGAGAGGCAACATGCTGGTATTTGACTGGTGCTATTTTGAAAGAGTGGGGCCTTAGCTGAGCCACTGAACCCAGGCCCTGACATCAACAATTAATGTCACCAATTAAAAGGTGCTTCCTTGTCATTGTCCTCAATCATCTCTTCATACTGGCCTCCACAGGCCATATTCTAAATTAGTTTTGCAGAGTATTTTTTTAAATATTCTATTTATTCATTTTCAAGCAGAGAGAGAGAGAGAGAGAGAGAGAGAGAGAGAGAGAGAGAGAGAGCGCACAAGGGCCACCACCTTGTGGGTCTGGTTTATGTGGGTCCTGGGGATTTGAACCCAGAGCCTTAGGCACTGGAGGCAAGTGCCTTAACCGCTTAGCCATCTCTCCAGCCCTTGCAGAGTATTCTTAAGGCATGACAGATGTTTACAATCCTTCCCCAATGCTCATCTTTGGTTCAGCATCTAAGAAAGACTTCTTAAACACACACACACACACACACACACACACACACACACACACACAATTAACCTTTTCTTTTTATTGTGTTTTATCCTTCCAGAATCAATTCATAATCTAATCACATGTACTTGAAACCCATACTACACTTTTAATAAAACATCTCTTATTTTACTATGATAAAAATAATATATTGGGGGTTTGTGGTCCGGTTCAATGGATTAAGTACTTGTTCATACCTAAGAACCTGGAACTTATAACTCAGCATCCATTTAAATGCTGAATGGGTATGGAAGCTCACCTGAAATCCCAGCACGCAAGTGATCTCTGGGGCAAATTGCATCACCAGACTAGGTGATTGGGAGACTCTGGGTTCACGTGAGAGACATAATCTTAATAAATAAGGTGGAAAGTGATCAAGACACCAAATGTCATTATTTTGCTTCCACCAGCATGCACACTTAACTGCACACACACACACACACACACACACACACACACACACACACGAACATGCACACATAAGTGGTATATCAAAATGTGCCCTACGTTTGTTAAATTTTTTTGCACATAGATTTAAGGTGGTGTTTTCTTGTTAATTCCATTAAATTGTGATTCATCAGTAATCTGTCAAATACAGCAGGCAACATATTATGTGTCAGCCACAAATGTACCTAAACCAATTGACAATAATGGCCTTCAGGAGAAGTCAGAATCCTTTTGACCTAGTAGAGAAGAAGGTGGTGAGAACTGTTGATTTAAGACAGAAATCCGTCCTGAAGCATGGCTTATTCATGTTAAACTTCCCTTCTTAGCAGCACTAATTTGGTTGACAGATACCTTGCTGCAGTTAATCTAAGCTGACACTAACCTTGCTGACATTACCTGCAAATCTCTTCATATACATTCTCAGTATTCAAGCTAGTCTTTGAAAATTGTGTGGCTTTGATAATACAGAAAGGAGACTGTGGCTCAATGGAAAAATATATGGGCACTGTTTCTGGATGGTGTTAGTTATCATGATGACAGAGAGGGAAAGTAAGGTGAGTGTATATATAAGCAAGCGAGTTCCACCTGATGCAGGAAGCACCATTCCCCGGCATCAAAGAAAGGGGGGGGGAACCTTTCTATCTCTTAAGTATCTCTTTTTGGATCCTTTATGACACAATTATAATATCTGTCTGGTTCCCTCATTGATTGTTTAAATTAAATCTGCATCATGTTTCTTTTATTTGTATTTCTTTTGAAAAAAATTCCATTAAGAATTCCACATTATAATTAATAGCTTCAATTTTTAAAATGGCTTTCTTGTAACTCATAATTTTAATCCATGTATGGATATGTTGTTTTCGCACGCAGAGGGAAAACAGAAGTGGTGGGAGCTGAGCGAGCTGTCCACTGTCTGCTGTCTCAGGGCTGGGGTCCACAGAGCTGGGGGGCTGACGCAGGGGGGGGGTCCGGAGAGGCGAGCAGATGTGTATAGTATATCCACGTGGTTCTTTATTCAATTAGGGGAACTTACATTTATAGGAAAAAAGGGGTCAGGGGGATGGGGGATAGGGAAGAGAAAAGGAGATTGGTTGATGGGGGTGGTGAGTTGGCGGCCTGAGAATACCTCATTTGGGGGCCTGAGTGGCGGGAAATATGTGATGCTAGCCAAGGTCCATGGGGATGGGTACAAGGAAGTTTTTCTGATACCCAATGCCAGTCATGCTGAGATGGAAATGCTGGTTCCTGTGGCTGGCCCATGGGGGTTGGGAGTCAGGATTGATGGAGCAGGGAAACGCCTACCAAATTATCAAGGTTTCACCTCACTCATACATCCTTAACCATTTGTTCTCCGTGCCGTCAGTAGCAGCACCAACAGGCAGTGCCCAACATGGATATATGGATATATATATATATATATATATATATATATATATATATATATATATATATATATATGACATTTACTCTGTTCATATATTGTGATGGCAAACCAGATATGCAATATACACTAACAAATATTTTGTGATATACCCATGTTGCTATGAAACTCAGATTTTTGTGTGAAGACTAGGTGTTATAGATATGTAGGAACAAAGTATTTTCTAAAGAGAAAAAAATGCAATTGAACTGTCAATTCACTGTTGGTTTTAGTAAATAGTTATGAAGTATGAAATTAAGTACACAGTAGGAAACATCATGCCAAGTTCACAAAGTACATTTAAATGGCTCTAACATATAAAAAAATCAAAAACATTCTGAAAAAATGTGAATTCAATTAAATTATATTTGTTTATAAATATTCTGAAATTTAATATTATTCAGCAGTTTTCATGAGCAATTCAAATAACTCCTAAATGCTGTAACCTGAAAGAGTATTTGATGGAAAAGGTTTTATTGGTTGAAGTGTCAAGACAGGAAATGAAGCATGCCATTTTATGGCAAATTATCATACTATAAATAGTAATTTTTTAATGTCAGATATTAATATTAGTCAGATATGATAAACATATGTTGCTGTAAAGCATATGCTACTGTCCTATATTTAGGAATAAACTAATCTGAAAACTTGACTCTTGATCTGGCAGAGAAGTTCTTTCTGATCTAGACTCATGCCATCCTTCTGCAGATAAGCTTTTGATGATTTTATATATGATATATATACATATATATATATATATAATTAGGTTTCAACAGTCTTACCTAACTCAGACAGCTTTGCGGAAAAGGGGGTTGAAAGGTTGTAAGAGCCATGTTGGAGGGAAATCCATAGGCATTGACCCTCCCCCCACAACTCATAGCCCTCCATACCATGAAGCTTTCTAACAATCCCATTGAGGAGGGCCCTCAGTGGTGGAATGGGGGCAGGGAAGAGGGAAACAGGAGTACCAATGCAAGACTTACACATATAGAGTTTCTATTTATCAATTGAATAATAGAGTAACATGTAAAAGAGATTACCTTATAGAGTAATTTTGCTCCTAGATTATCAGTAAGAAATCTTATGTGTCTGAAAAAACAAAAACAAAAAAAAAAGAACAGGAAATACCATTTATGGGGGTTTAAATCTCACTGATAAAGGAGCATCTCCAAAGACTGGGCTGCCTTACCAGAAAGAAGGCATTGAGTGCCTGTGTTGTTCCATGTCTTGGGGTTGACAGGAAACATCTGGCACCCTAGCAGATGATGACTGCAGCATCCTAGAAATGACCTGATTCCACCCACATCTGGCCTCACTTTCTTTTCTTCTTGCTTGTTCACAGCTGTGATCCCCATGAGAGGCTCCTCATTTGATTCTGGCAGGCAGCAGGGGCTCAATAGGCAGGACAGGATTCCATGAGCCACACAAAGCTCAGTGGTCCTTCTCAGCTCTGTGACCTGGAGTCCACCAACCTGTACCTCTATGGACCTTATCAGTTGAACACTTTATCTTTTAAGTTAAAAAAAAAAAAAAAAAAACAACGAATGGATGGATAGCCCGATGGAGTCAATGTTCACTGTAGGGAGCCTGGTATCTCAGAAGTCTTCCGTATTGGTGGCTATCAACTGCCCAGCAGAGTAGCAAAGACTATTTCTATTAGCAAACTCTCTCTAGTTATGGGAGAATTTGTTTATTTATTTGTTTGTTCGTTCATTAGTTTATTCATTTATCATTCATTTATTCGGGTGCTGGTGAAGGAACATAGGACCCATGAATCTTATATAAGTGTTTTACCAATGTGATGATCAGATTGAAAAGATGATTCTAGAAAAGATCTAGAAGGAAGGACACCCTTCCCCCAGCTGCCCCTTCCAGTGATGGACTGTATTTCAAGAAAGTGCAGGAGAACAGAGCCACCACCTTTGGCTTGGCTGCCTGTGCTATTACATACATCTACTGTGTTGTGGTTCTCATCCTCCATCCTCCAACTTCCATCCTCCCCAGACATTGGGTCCCAACTTCATCAGCCTTGCAATGCAGACTGAAGACAAATGGCTCTCGAGGAAGCCCTCTGGCCTTCATTGGAAGACTGGGATTCCAGCCTCATGGACTGAGGAGCTACCAAGCTCTCAGACTTTATAGGTTTTATCCTGTTTGTTGGACTGTCCAGCCTGTATCATGTAACTAATTTAATAAATCCCCTTTATGACAAAAAAAGAAATCCCATGTGTGATTCACAGGAATATTTCACTTCTGCATGTGTGTAGAAAATTATTGCACTAATCAGAGAATATTAGAAAAAAGCAAAGTGTCAGTGCAAAGTGTTGATACAGATCTATGACAAGTCTAATATGATAATGAAAGCTTCCTAAGAAATCCTTGCTTCCATGATTGGAAATCATCCCAGCGACTTGTGCTTGATATCTTCCTAAATTTCATCTTCCTGTAATCACATAGACACTTCACTCACTTCCAAATACACATAACACACTTGTGTCTGTAATAAACTATTTTGAATATCTACTCTATTGACTTTAAGCTCCACCCTTGTCAGCCATTAACAGATCTAGTGCCCTGTAGGACAGCAGATCCTGAAGAAGTGAGATGTTCTTGTAGTAATCATAAGGCCTCTATCGTGCCTTGGACAATCACGCTTAGCTTTGTAGAGAGCTTTTCATAGGAAAGAAGGTTATGGCCTAGCCCCCCTGCAACTAGCCATGTGCCATGATTCTCAGGTTCTTTGTTCCATATCACAAGACCAATAATCTAATCCTATCCATACACTTCACACGTCTTTATTTTTAAAAAAATTAAAATTAATTAATGCATTTTATATTATACAAATTTCTCTTTGTAGAATATACATAATTTTTAACACAAATCCAACTGCTTCAATCACTTGAAGATATGTTCAATTATATATGTCCCTTAAGATGATTTTTCTTAGATAATGCTTCACAAATTGACACTGTACTTAAGTCATAAGTTAGCAGTGAAATGAATCAATTTCTTATATTTTGCTTTTCCGTAAAGCTGTGTTATTTGAAGTGACTTTGTTATGTTAAATAGTAAGTAAAAATGGCTATTTTTTTCTCAGCCTATAATCACAAATAATTCTTATTAACTATGTTTTATACTATTCATTATTTCTCTTTTCTGGTGGCTATGCCTACTTCAACATTCCTTATGATTACTTTTTTACTTCTGTGTTTCATTCTGACATGCATATTTTAATGACCTTGGATTTTTTTTATTTTAATGCTTGGATTGTTTCAAGTTCTTTTATTTATTTTATGGTTACTTATGATATATATATATATATATGTAGTTGTTTTAAAATATATTTAGACTCAAAAATAAATGTTAGCCCTATGTGCCATTTATCTTTAATTTGATAGCTAAATTTTATTATGTTTAGATCAACTCTATGTCTATTTTCTTAGGTCTACCAAAGCTTTATTACAGGGTTTTCATGGTTTTATATGCATAGTGTTTTAACAATATAAAAGCTTCCCTGGTAGCTGATTAGATGTCTCCATCAACAAAGGATTTGCCGCTGCACAAGCACCCACAATAAAACCAGGAGTGACACAAGCACATTTCATTCTAGATCTGGGAGCCAAGGACGTGTGTGTTCCTAGGACTTTCTAGAGAACTTGTGAGTCCAAATTTCAGTAAGAGACCCTATGTCAAAAATAAGGTGTAGAGCAACTGAGCAAGACCACAGCAGTGGCCTCTCGCCTCCCACACATGTGTAGTCTTGCACATTCACACTGAGAGAGAGAGAGACAGAGAGAGACAGAGACAGAGAGTCATCACACACACAGACACACACACACGCAGAAAAACAAGACTGTCTTACCAATCATCCTGTTTTTCCCACCTTAGACTATTATAGAAAAAGCTACATTCCCAAAGCTCCCTGTAAAATGCCAGTGTCAGGCCTGAACATTGTTGATTGGCAGCATGAGTGTGTAAATGACTCAAGTGACTCAAGTTTGTTTATGGTGGCAAAGCCAAATAAACCTGTGTGTAAATGCGAAGTGAGGAATGCAGATGATCCTACTGCAAATTAGATTTCTGTATATTAAATCCCAACTAAAGGCCCCAAAGCTCTTTACCATAGCCAGATTCCTTCTGAGCATCCAAACCCATTATTTTAACACCACATGCCTTAAAAATCTAGGAAATTCTTTTAGGACAGCCTGCATTAGGTCAAGGACATTATTTGTGATGCATCTATTAGCTGTTGGTGATGAATTTACAAATTTAAGGATAAAAGCACTGTGGGCCAAGATTCAATCTGGAGCCTCTGGTCCACTGGAACAGAACACACTGGTTCTCATGATTGCCAAATTGTCTTTTCTTTTTGTCTTTGTGTATGAAAGCAGAAACTACTAGGGACATCACATTCCTTTCTATTTTCTCCACCTTCTTTAATATATAGTGTGGGAGGATTGAAAACATAGATTCAACATGACTTTATTGTGTGATTTCTGTTTTGTAATTTCCTGTGAATTTTATTGACCTTCTACCAAATCTCACTGTTAGTTGAAAATTAGAGGAACATCCATATTTCCAGATTCTCACTTTCCAATGGGATATAATGCATGCTGTTCCCTGCTGGACATCATAATGGCTGAATAATATTAATTTGGAAGTTTTTCAAACATACAATTACTCCAACTCCTCCTTTGGTCTATGGCTCCAGAGTTCTGTCTACTCCACATTGTACACTGACTATGTGCACAGATGATTATTGCCTTTTCCCCATCTGATTGTATAATGCATTTCATTCTATGCTCATACAATTAATCCATCTCCACTTTGTAGCACCAGATGGTGGGCATCCACAGCCAGTCCTAGTTAATCTGTAAAAGTTCTACATGCCTACTCTAATTTTATTAGCATTTGGATGACTTCAGACCAAGAAATCAACATTGTGGAAATTCACACAGACCATCTGTAGTATAAAATCAAACTATGAGATCCCATTGCTTATCAAAATTCTTTTATATTTCTATACTAATCTTTAGACATTTACTATCTAATTTGGAGTTTTTACAGAGATTTATGTCTATATATCACCATGAAATTTTACATAAAAGTAAAGAAACTATGAGGAAAGCACGAGACTTTGTTAAACGCAATCCTATTGGCTCAGCCCTGAATGTTCCTTCCTTATTCACTTGTAACTGCTTGTTTTAGATGGCATTAATTTCATTGGTGATTCTTGATATTTTTCTCAATTAAACATATTCTAATATTAATAATTCTGAAATTTAGAAAATCCTACTGATGCCTTCCAAACGTTTCATTGCTTTTTCTGCTGCTTAATACAAAGAGCATTTGAAACCTGAATTACAGAGCCCCATGTGGGGGGCCTACCCCTGACTTTAGCAAAGAAAAACTCTGGAATGTTCCTATCTAGAAGTAGAAAAACTACTTCTAGGGGTAGAGCCTAAG
>PVHP010055322.1:0-10057 GCA_004024765.1 Zapus hudsonius | reverse complement strand
AGTTTTAAATTTTATGTTTAATTTTCTGATCCATTTTGAATAAATTATTCTATATTGTGCAAGGTATTGATTAAATTTCTTTTCCTCCCTCCCTTCCTCTCCATTCTCTTCCCTTTTTTATATCCATATCAAATATGGATATACAATCAACCTGGAACTATTTATAGAAAATATATTACTTTCTAGAATGTATTTGTATTTAAAACTTCTTCATGATTGAATTATTCTTACAGATGTTGGTTTCTTTATGAATTCTACGCTGTTACATGGGTCTGTCTAACTTCATGCCAATTCAACGAGGTACCATTATATGTTTGAAATCAAGTCTCTGTAGTTGCTCCAACTTATTTATTTTTTCAAAGTTCTTTTCACTTTTTTTGTTGTTGTTGTTCGGCATGATTTTTGTCTTTTTCATTTTGATATCAACTTCAGAATTCTCTTGTTAATGTTTTTTTAAAAAGTACTCCTCATATTGATTTGAGAACATACGTAAACCACACCACAGATCAAGCTCAAAGTATTGAGTGTAACCAACTGCAAACAAGGCTTATCTTCAATTACTTAACCTTCTTTAATTTTTATCAACAACAATTTCTAATTTTTAGTTTTATACCTTGAATAAGCATTGCATGTGCCTATCAAGTTTATTCCTACATGTTTTGGGCTTTCAGTATTTTTATGATGGTGTTTTTAAAAAATATTTTCAGATCATTTATTTCTGATTTGTAGGATTTCATTACATTTTGTACACATTGACCTCAATGCTTTATGTTGATCTGGGGAGTTACGTCTAGACATCTTCCTTTTTAATGACAAAATTTAAAAACCAAGAAAAGCATTTCCTACTTTTGTTCAAATGATAAATTCTTCCAGATTATCATTTTTTTCGCAGTTTAGCTATGATGTGTGTGCACGCGCTCACATATGGTTGCTATGTACTAGTTACTTACTCATCATGTTGTCTAAGTTCTTGTTTTGTAGTTTACTGTCCATTGCTATTTTGGGGTAATCACACCTGTAATTTCTTTAAATATTTCCTTGATCTGATTCTGGTTCTAGTCTTTTGGGCTCTTAATTATTCACATGTTAGAGCCGGGCGTGGTGGCACCTGCCTTTAATCCCAGCACTTGGGAGGCAGAGGTAGGAGGATTGCCATGAGTTCAAGGCCACCCTGAGACTACATAGTGAATTCCAGGTCAGCCTGGGCTAGAGGAGACCCTACCTCGAAAAAAAAAAAAAAAAAAAGAAGTGTTTATGATAAATTGAAGCTGGAATTCCAGTCTAAGCAAAAGTTTAATTGAATGTGAAGTTTAATGAATTAATCACTTTATATTATCAGAAAATAATTTTTATGTAGATGTTTATGTTTTCTTCTTTTCATTAGATGCCAGAAGGCTTAGACACAATTAAATCACTGCCTAAGTGTTCTATTTCTGCTAATTAAAGTGCATTTTGTTAACTTCAGGGGGGTTTTGGTTTTAGATTTAAGTATGTCTTTCTCCATATATTTTAATTGCCATGCTATCTGCATTTCTTTCAGAAACAGGCACGACAAATCTGAAATTGTGAAAAATATGTGAAGAGGGATCTTTGCAGATCTCTATCTATAAAGAAAAAAATCACTTTTTGTTCCTTTTATGCCACAGAAAAATCACTGTCTGGGAATGAATTCTGAGGCTACCTGTGATGTATTCCATTGAAAAGATAAAGTGTCTTCAACAAAAATGAAGCCATAGAGTCTTTCTAGAAGTAAGATGGTAAAGAATAGGCATTTTGTTTTTGGTTTAAGAACATGGTGTTCTTTATAGGGTCCACCTCATTACCTGCAGAGCCTTTTGTTGTATGGAGACTCCAGGCAGTACCCATTCTTCTGATCAGTGCAGAAAGGCCCAGGCCAGATTTCACAAATAGATGCAGGTTTTATTTCTTGTCAGACAGTCTCCCCTTCCAACACTTGCCTCTTTAATATCTATATTCTGACTTCTAATTTCTTCATTAACTTTTTGTTTAATTTTGTTTTGGATTAATTTTATATTTTGCAGTAGGGTCTCACCCTCACCCAGGTTGAATTGGAAGTCACATGCACACACACACACACACACACACACACGTTATACTCTTTTATCCTTTTGCCCCAACTTCCTTAGTTGGGCTTTGTTATTTACTGTGGGGTCATGAAGGCTTCAGTCAGTCCTATGGGATAGTGAGGGGACCCTGCCTCAGGGTATTCCTACCCACTCTGTGCTCTTACCATCTTTCTGCCCCTCTTCCACAATGTTCCCTGAGCCATGACAGACATATTGGCAGCCTGATTTAGTGTGGAGATCTTTATAGCCTCTGGACTTCTGCTTTGATAGGTTTTGATTAATCATCAAATCTGACACCATCCCCCTGGGGCTGGTTGTCAGGCTAGCAGTGAAAGCAGTATTCATGACCTGGCCAATATGCTAGAGGGGGCAAGTCTCATGATGGGCAGTCGGCTAGCTTTTTGTCTTATGGATGGCTCTAAGCTATCCTCCATTTTCTCTGCTATCTGAAAAATAAAGCAGATTTTCCAACCAAGCATGAGAGCAGTTTGGGTTAAAGGGAGTATGGAAAGTTGTTTGAGAATTTTTTGCTGTTCAGGCCCACTCTTGTTCTCCAGAGAGTACTCTCAGAAGTCTGAGTTTCCTGTTCATGGGATTCTGACTTAGTTTCCAGTCCCAGATATGAGTTTTTTCCCACTGAGCAAACCCTGTGTCCAATTAGAGAACTGATAGTTCTCTGTAGCACTGGGTGCCGTAATTGCACAAGTGTGGAGTTCTCGTTGGGCTGGTTGATTTCGGGGTCTGCAGGGACCCCTGCTTTCCATGCTGTTGGTGACCATTGTCCTCCAGCAGCTCCCGTAAGCTCTCCAGAACTCTGAGAGTTAGCTCAGAGGGATGTATCATTTTTTTCTTTTGGAAGACTTTTTAGAGAAAGGAGGACAAAAAATGAGCCTGATGAAGAAGGAGCTGACCTTCATTTACTCGCCCCTTCCCATGGCCTCCCCTCTTGTCTCCTCTTTCACTGATCTTGAAAACACCTGAAGAAAGATAATGGAATAGAATATGAGAATAGTGATGTTATGCAGTACTATAAATGTATGTGTGTTTATGTGCATAGACATGTATGTGGACAGAGAGAGAGAGAGAGAGAGAGAGAGAGAGAGAGAGAGAGAGAGAGAATATTAAGAAATCTGTTGAAATTTCAATCTTGTGGGCTCTCAGTCACCATTGGTGTCAAGGCAGGGACCATGTCTTTGCACTTGGACAAGCAATCCGACCTAGATTTTGTTTCTGGTGAAGAGCTTCCCACTGGCACTTGTGTTGTATAGAATGTTCTCACTGGCCAGAATAGCACAAGCAGAAAAGGATGGCTCTCACATCAGAGCAGGTTTCAATTAAGGTCCTCACCATCTTCTCCTTGACCCCTCCCTCAGCTCACCATGTATGACACAGGAAGACAAGGAGAGTGTGTGAAACTTTCTAAGTACTCAGTCCTACAACAGTATTTCACAGGCTAAAGTAATAAATGGGAATACCTTACTTCTATATATTGAAGAATGACTAGAATTCAGAGAATTGGCGTATTCTGTTCTAAGTTATTTTTATATTATTTTGTTATTTATTGATGGGACCTCAGTGGATAAAACCAATAACATAATAAAAAAAAGTTAGAGTAGTTATCACAGGAAACCTTTTCCCCCTGGGGACATGTGGACACACAAAGACCAAAGGGTGAGGGGTTGCTAACAGGACCAATGGATGACTCCGAGGCTCTGGACCACACTGCCAGACTCACAGGCTGGTCCAAGAGTCAGGAGTACATTGCACTACTTGCAGGCAGCTCCATCTTTATATCGTCTTAGTGCCAGCACGTGGCACAGGGGTGGGGGGTTGCAATCCTCTCCCAGATTTGTGACTTCCTGAGTCTCTGGAACTTTCTTCCTGTCCCCATCCCCATCCCAGGGAGGAAAGATTCAACCATGGGAAGTAGTAGTGTGACCTTGAAGGTCTCAAACCTGACTTCCTGAATCAGAGCCTCCTTAGTTTCTTCAGGAGAGAATATTTCAATTTTGAGGAATCTGATATAAAGCAGTATATTTTGTAAATCTATACAGTCAAGAATTAATCTCAAATGCACTCTGATTAAATTAGCAAAACAAACAAACATGAAATCAAAGCAGCATTTGTGTGTGCTGAAGGCCATGCTTGGTTTGCTTCACATTTCTTATTCTCATTTTACTGATGAGGAAATCCGGGGCTCTGAAATCTCTGGTTTTCCTAATGCTTTCAATATAGTAAAGTTGTTTGTTTGTTTGTTTTTAAGCCATGAATCACTAGGTAAATAACATATTTAAGCTCAGTGAGGGAAGGAAAAAGACATGCACAGTTATCAAATGCCCAGTTTGAACAAGTCAGTGCATACAATACCCCACTCTCCTTATTCCAACAGCAGAAAGCAAGGCTGACGCACTCTGTATTGTGATTGTAGCTGCAAAGAAGCCTAGGATAAGCGCTACTTATTACACAGGTATTTCTACCTTTACGCCATGCAACATGTTGGCTGTCAGGTACTTACGTTTATGAGAGCTGAGCAAATAGTGGTTGGGACTATCAGTTTGCATAAATACAGAACAATTAAACAGTTAAAGACCAGGCCATGAGGAAGGCAAGTTTTAAAAACAGAGATTTGAATGACAATTTATCACTCATTCTCTCCTAATGACTGGATGACCCAAAGGAGGCGCACAGCCTGAGAACTTCCAAGAATATACTTTAGAAAATACTACTGCCTTCATTTCCATCAAATAAATATGTAAACTCTAGATATTAAAGACAAGTCTTCCCTTTTATGTATTCCTTCTCATTTGGTATTATTTAGTTGTTTTGTCTAAGATCTGGTCAATGCATTTATTTTTGAGCTAAATTTGAGTAACTCGACCTGTGAAACATGGATTCGGTTTGTCCTGAATAATGGGCTTCAATGTTGGAATCAGTTACACAAACGAACATCATAAATCAGGGCATTTTTTCAAACTCATTGGTGGGAACATCAGGTAAATGGGTTACAGCAATGCAGGAAAATCTTTGCCATACGATTTAAATGTTACCTGATGATAGTCTTAGCTGTTAAGTTGGTGGAAGCTAGTGGACTGTTAAAACACAAAGTCAATGCTTTACCTGAGAGTTGAAAAAAGGCTGGATCAGACACAGAGGTGGCCTGTGAATAGTTATTAATGGACTAAAGATGGCTTAGGTCTAGATGATTTAGGATTAGATCTCCAGCGTGGTAACTCTCCACAACATCTAGTTCTGATTTTATTAGCCTTTTTTACTAGTCTTGTAGAATAACAAAAGTATGGATTTTTTTGGGGGGGGTGGAGGGATTTCAGTTCAAAGCCTGATATAAACTTGTAAGTGAACATTACCAGTGTATAAGTAGCACACATGGTTGTCAGTGAAAATGAATTCTGCTTATTATTAACACATATTACTTATGTAACAAATATTCCATGCCTTAAATTAGTAAGTGTAAAATGTAACCCATCCACTGGCCAGGCTAAGGAGTATTTCATGAAACAAAT
The DNA here is from genome assembly GCA_004024765.1 of Zapus hudsonius. Taxonomy (NCBI): domain Eukaryota; kingdom Metazoa; phylum Chordata; class Mammalia; order Rodentia; family Dipodidae; genus Zapus; species Zapus hudsonius. The sequence goes on along the minus strand of PVHP010055322.1, from coordinate 4,449 downwards.
CAGAGCTGCAATTCTTATGAAAGTAACACTTTATCTCTCAAGTGCTGTAAACAAGTCATCAGCTCAGCATTCAATCTTTTATCAAGATTTTGGTTTCCATAACTTGGAGAAATCCTTCCGTCATTTGCCCTGACAGCTTCTGTCTCTATGACTACGAATGTGGCAGGATAAAAATAATTGCATGTTCAGAACAAACATCCCAGAAGCTTTTCAGAGATCTTATCTTGTTATTTAGAAAAACAAATGACTTCTGCTGAATTTTGAAAAGCAGCACCTGATTTAAAATTTTCAAAAAGGGGAAAAAAACATTCTTTTCTGTTTTTTGGTATTTTTCCCCCTCTTTGCTTTTCCTCTATTAGCATTTCACTCACAAAGAACAGCATGCACTATTCAGGTTTTCCACTAGGCATGCTCATAAATAGTTCATGGATGGCCCCAGTTCTCTACATCATGTTTCCAATTTCCATAAAAAGCTTCTTTCACCCAGCCATCTGACAGACATTTGCAAATGCTGCTGCACAAAACTGAGCTCACCTCATGAAAGAAAAACCTGGCCCCTGAGTTCCTGGCTGGCACCTGATGGCAGGCTTTTACTATTACTTCCTGTCTGGAATAATAACTTATTTGGTGGATCTAACAAAAAGCTCTGGATGTGTTGGGTGCCTCTAGGATTCCTCTTTTCCAATTTCACTTCTAGACAGTGCTCCGTCTTGCTTTCTTTTCTCAGTAGTTGAAAATGTAAAGAGAGTAAATGGGAAGGACCAGGAGCAAGATGGGGAAGAGACAAAACACAAAGTGGGTAGAGAAATGCCTTTTATTCCCCTTCTGTGTGATGTAAATTGCAATTCATGGAGGTCAGGAAGCTATTAAGGGTGGGTTTTAGCCCAGCTAGTTTCTTCCCACCTATAGTTTTTACTAACTGAAAAAGTCTTACTTTCGACTCAGTGAACATGGCTAAATTCAGGCTCTGTAGAAAATTAATTAATTGAGTACAGGAGAAATTGGCCCCCGTAAGGGGCATTCCACAGCCAACAGGCTCTGGTGGGACATAAAGGGTGATTTTCAATGTCATGGTTCAGAATCTCACAAGCCTCTCTTTTCCCTGAAGTGCTCATTTTTTAACGTTTTTATTGGCTTAGAATTACATATATTAACACAACAATATGCTCAGTATCATAGGTTATTAGATAAAGCCATTGAATCCATGATGACAATTCCTCATATGCATTAGTTATTCTCCCCCCCCATGACTTTTACATTCTTCCTGCCCCCTCTTCTGCAAATTTCCCTGAGTCACTTCTTTAGAGGTTGCCTTAGGGCTCTAAATGGTGAGTTTGAGGTGAATCATCTCCTGCTTGGGTGTCCCCTGTCAAATCAGTTCCCTTTGGTGGAATTCGGTTGTCCCCGTTCTTGTTGCTTTTTGAAAAATACAAGCAGAGTCTCCAGCGGAGAGTGAGATCATTATTGGTCAATTGAGACAAATATTGCTAGGTTGGTGAGCGTTTGGCAGATGTAGCCTTTCTGAGGACCTGTGGTTAGTGAGAACTTCCCCACGGAGATGGGGTTCTTGGTCCCCATTCAGGGTTGCCCTGGGTCCCCTTACCAGGCAGGGGTTCCCTGTCTCTGAGCGTATCTCATAGCCAATTAGTCAGCTGTTGACTACCCACCTAGGTTGGGCACCACTATTGCACAGATGGGCACTTCTTGTTCTGCTTGTCTGTGCCATATAGCAGTGTGTTCTGCACTCTCAGGCCATCGGTCGGTGTAACTTGAAGATACCTCCTGCTCTCTCAGGATATCATTGGTCTGGTTCCCCTGGCAGCTAATGCAACACCATTCAGCATTACCCAGTGCTTGTTTTTTAGGACAGACTGTATCTGTTCAGAGATAACAGTGAACAGCCCTTGTATTCCCTTGCCTTCAGTGAGGACTTGCTGATCTCTTCACTCCCTGTGACTATCTACCAGCAGCTTCTCACATTCTTTATACCTTCCTGAACTACAGACATTTAGTTTGGAACTGGGCTGTGGAAAGTTGGATCACAAACCCTAAACCTTGAGGTTGTATCTTAAGCCCTCCAAAGAATTGACAAACTCAGATGGAGAGCATTTTAAACAAGCCACACTTTATTCACTATTACCAGGATAGAAAAGGGGGTGGGGGTAAAATAAGGAAGAAAAGTGACCCACCCACTGCCACGTTCACTGCCACTGAACTCATAAAGATCATCAGAGAAGAAAGAAATGAAGAAATATATGAGAATTTTGCAGTAACACCCATGATGAAGTAGTTTTCTCTCCTCTAGCCTTGCAAGGCCAGAGGGACAGAAATTCCTCTCAACCCCTCCTTAACCCCTCCTTACAAAGCCAAGCCAAAAAAGCCACCAGCTTCTGGCCTGGTTAGAACTTGAAATCATGCTGGAGGAGGGTCCTCATGAGAGACCCGCCTAAAACTGTGAGGCCATGGTGGGCCTGTGACTGCCTAAAGGGACCCTACCTCCTAATCCGATCTCCCGCAAGCTGACCCCTCCTAACTCACTTCAGTTATGGCACTATCTCTCCAAAGTAACATTTTATCCTTAGAAAGCACTAGCTAACCAAAGCTTTCATATTTCATGGACGCATGTGTTCATTGATCATACTTGAGCCTGCTCTGGACCACACATGCTGCTAGATTCTTCCGAACCTACAGGTGTATTTGGGACATTGCCTGTGTGAGTTTAGCATTGGTAGGAAAGGCAAACACTAGACTCCAAGAAAGACCACCATTAGACAGGGAGAGTGGAGGGAAGGAGCTGAGCAATGACTTGTTCTGGGGGATCCATGTTGGTTGCTGATATTTATATAGCTAATGGTACGATCACGTGAGAAAAGGGACAATTTTTTTTCATTTATTTTCCTTTTTCTATTTTTAAAAAATATTTTATTTATTCATTTTCAAGCAGAGAGATACAGAGAGAGAGAGAGAGAGAGAGAGAGAGAGAGAGAGAGAGAGAGAGAGCACCAGGGTCACCACCTTGTGGGTCTGGTTTATGTGGGTACTGGGGAATTGAACCTGGGGCCTTAGGCACTGGAGGCAAGTGCCTTAACTGCTGAGCCATCTCTCCAGCCCTAAAGGGACAATTATAATTTAATTGAGCACCTCTTTACTTCATAGGGGAATTGATAACTGTATAAAATATAAACATGTTCCCTGCCATCTCTTCATTCCTATGATTTTATATAATTCAACTTGCAGGCTAAAACACTTTGATGTAAACTGTAAAGTCTGAGCTTTATCAAAACACAATTCCAGCTCATCTTTTGTTTTCCTACCTTAATGTCTTAGTAATTATTGCCCAGTAGAAATATAATGGGAAATGTAATTGTAAATTTCCTGGTAGTCATATTAAAAAGTTAAAAGATATGACCTCAATGATAGGTTTTTCTTAACCTAATATATCCAAAGTGTTATTACTTAACAATTAAATTATATGAAAAGATATTAAGGAGATACTTGTATCTTACTTTTCATATTATGCTTTGATACCTTGGGGACATTTTATTCATTCAGACTAACCTCAATTCAAATTTTCAATAGCCATAAAAGGTTGGGAATGATTTTGTTGAGCAGAGCAGTTATAAAATGTCCTCAGAACTTCTTCAGCTTTCTTAGAAAATGTAAAGGCATTTGGTAAGTAAAATGTTAGTCATAAATACCATGCTCTACTTTTTTCTCTAATTCTTGAGATATTGAAGACAACATTTTTGCTATCGGACTGGCATTTTTATTATTTTATTATAGTAGAAAATCATTTGAGCGTTTTTTTCTTAGTCATGGCTATTTATTGTACCATGAACTTATTTCCCAAGAGGTTGGTATAATTAAGGCAAAATACAAGCTGAATAGCAATTTTATTTTCCTCAAATACATGAAAATATATAAAATACAGTATTTTTACATAAAGAAAACCCTTTGGTCTAATAGAATACCTATTTAGATTTGATTTCATGAAGTCCCTCCTGCAAAAAACATATTGAACTCTATTAAATAAAGAAAGCATTCACTTTTTTTTTCATTTCCAGTGACAGAATGATTATCAAATGTCATTCATGAATAGTGTCATAAAGACTGTTCCAAGTGTGGACAATATTTGCCCACTCAGTAAGAGGTCTATGAATTTTGCATTAATATGCAGTATTTTCCTGGCATGGGCTTTCTGCCTTTACTCCTGCCGGGTAGACTCTTTTTTATTGCTCACACTACAGAGTGCTCCATGGAGAACTAATTTGGAAGACTTCTTTGGTATGTTTATAAAGAGGGAATTTAGTTTGTAAGTATGTAAAATATTAATAAATGTTGTCATCTATTTACATATATTAGACCTTGAATTTATCAAATATAGTTCTGCTAACAAGTCTCTCTTGCACTCTCTGATGCAATTTCACTTAATTCAATTTCACAAAAAAA
>PVHP010055321.1:0-10181 GCA_004024765.1 Zapus hudsonius | reverse complement strand
CCCACAGCCACAGCCATTAAATCAACACAGGATTAGCCAGTGGAACAGAAACCAACGATTTTCGACACAAAGACCCCTAAGCTCACAACCTTAAAGCAAACTTATTACTCATCCACCACGACTCAGGGAACTATGCGGAAGAGGGGGCGGAAAGATTGTGAGAGCCGTGGTGGGGGAGACTATCCAGAGGTACGGACAGAAGAACCTTGCTGATTACTAGTCTATCCATTGTCCCCTGTCACAAGGACTGATCCAGGCAGTTCATGGAGGAGGTTATCCAGTGGAGGGTGACGGGAGGGCAGTGGGGATTTGGGGATAACAACTCATTGTTTGCCCACTAAATAAATGTTGTAACTCATTATGGACAATAAAAAAAGTTTCAACTAAAAAAAAAAACAAAAACAAAAACAAAAACAAAAAAAAAGAATAGCTCTTGCTGCTGTACATCTTCGGTACTTGGAAAAATGCAGACATACATTCAGTCATACTTATGGTATCATAATGAGTGTTTTCATTTTCTTAGAATTCATTTTTCTTCTGTCTATTCACACTTTCCTTGTTCCAAATTCTGGAAAGTCCTTATCTGTTTTTTTTTTTTTGACACTGTTTCCATAGCTTTGCTTCTTCCAGAAAGTCATATAAATGGAGTCAGCCATATGTAGCCTTTTAAAATTAGTCACTACAAATTTTTTTTGTTGTTGATGTTATACCTTAATAGTACACATGTGTGAAAATCATTGCCCTTTAATCCTTTGCTTGTGTTTTCTTTGTGTATGTTATAGGTGTCTGAATTTGAATAAAATGACTATCTGCTCTTCCAGTTTTAATTCACTTACATGGAAGTCTTTGACAGTAGTCCATTTTCATGTCAAAAAGTCTATTTAACTTATCCTAATCTTTCCCTCCTTTTCTTACATTCACACCCTAGCAGAATGCTTATTAATTTTGTCAGATGTCTACAGATACTTCAACATGACTATATTTTTTCTCAGCTTCTCTTGCCTTCCTTAACATTATTCCTATGCAAATCAAATTATATTCTAATTCTATTTCCAAATCCCCCAGAATGTTTCAATGGAGCCAGTAACCTCTCCCTAGCTTTCCTATCACTTGGTCTCCATTAATATTTTCTTGTCACATGATCCATTATCTCTGGGCATAAATCTCTAATAAAGTGCTATGATCTAAATTTCTGTGTCAATTCAAAATTCATATGTTGAAATTTAGCATTGAATGTGATAGTATTAAGAGGTAGGGACTGGGAAAAGTGATTCAATCATAAGACTCCACCATCACTGATATTATTACTGTTTTTTTACTTCTCTTTTATCTGTATACCACATGCCAGTAGTGTTCACCTTTTCTTTCATATGAGTATACAATGATAAGGTTCCATCTAAAATGTATAGTGAAACTTTGTATATGTATATATATTTCTGTTGTTTATAAATGACTAGGCCTAAAATATTTTGTTAAAGCTGCCTGAGTGGACTAAAGCATAGGGTTAATTCAGAAAAATAAAATCTGTTTTACATGTTAATGAGATATAACACCTACCTGAAATAATCTTTGAATTTCTTTGGATTTTTATGTTTTGACTTCAAATAAACATAGGAAATAACCTAATATACCAAATAAACAAGGAACTGTATTAAGGGTTGGAACTGTGTTTCAAACAACTTTCAAAGCAAAGTGCAATCCATGTTGTGGCATTAAATTTATATATTGTTTCTAAAGATTTATCTCCCAGGACTGTGCATTATACACAATTAAATTCTCTGGCATACACTTACTATTTCTCCTAGAAATATATTTTAAAGTTGGCATTGACTACATATTAGATATAATCTTCTCTCAACACTTCGGTTACATTATTTCCCAAATGCAATTATCATATTTGAATATAGTCTATCCCCAAAGATGAAAGTATCATATTTAGAAAGGAAATAAATGCAATATAGAAATAAAAGATAAGATTGAGGACCCTGATGCAGATAGGGAATGAAAAAAAATACTCCATGAAACTAATCTAGACCACAGTACAACATGAAAAATTAAAACAAAAATGCCTTAGAGTCATTAACAACTTGTAATAACTAAAAAACATACAGAAGGGCCAGGGGATTCAACTCAGCAGTAGATCATTTGCCTTCTGAGACTCTAGGTTTAATCCCCAGCATTGCAAAAAATGAAATATGCATAAACATTACCATCCTGTACACATTCTATAATGGTTAAGTTTTATTGTAAACTTGACCTTTCAAGTAATCTTGGGTGGGTCTTTGAGGATGTTCACAGGAAGGCAGCCTCTCAATAGGGGGCAGGATACAAGGAAGCTCAAAGTAGGTAGAAGTAAACATCCTTTCCTGTGTAGGCAGTGAAGGAAGGAAATCCCAGAGACTCAGGAAGCCATTAAGTCTGGGATAGAATTGCAAGATCCCACCCTAGGGCTATATAAAGATGAAAAAAATTCTCTCCTTGCTCTCCTGCCTGTTTGCTGTTTTGTGTGTGTGGCATAGGTGATGGGTTTTTCTCTCTGCTCGGACCTGTGAAAGAGGGCCAGCCTCTTTGGCTGTTATGGAACTTCCCCCTCAATCTGTAGCTTCAATAAATACTTTCCTCCCCCAAATTTTGCCTGGTTTGGAGATACATCCCAGCGGCATGTAGCTGACTGTGGCACATACCTTCTACTTTAATATCAGAATTTGAGTCTTGTCAGTTCTCTCATACAGAAGATGGAATGAGGTTTCTATTTTCAGTAAATGTAGCTTAATATGAAATATACATTAAATCCATTTAAATTGCGACAGAATACTTTAACTTGAGCTAATTGTTACATTCTGTAATAAGCTTTCACCAGATAGCCTCATCTAGAAGGAAGAGCTTTCTTTGTGAATTTTTTACATCTGTATCACAGTCTAATGTGTATAGTGGTAGTTTGTGTACATGTTTTGTCCTTTAACTAATGCATACACAACTTGAAGGAGAGAGAACATTCTGTCTCTGAATTCTCTTACCTATGAATATTTTCTCCAAATGAAAATCATTATTACATCTAAAATAGATATTTCTACTTTTATTAATAAATTTACCATTGTATCATTTATTCAAGAAAATATTTTAAAGCATCAATAATGTGTGAGGTATGTTCCTAGTTAGAAAGAACCCAGTTGTCATGGTTTGATCCAGGTGTCCCCCACAAACAAATGAATGTGTTCTGATTGATCCATCCTCAGCTGATGGCAGTTTGGGTTTTACAACCTCACTGGAGCTGTCTTTTTGGGGTTGGGCTTATGGGGTTATAAACCAGCTTCCCCTTGCCAGTATTTGGCACACCTTCTTGCCACTGTTTCCAGTGCTGTATCAGAGGTGATGTCCACTCCTCTGCTCATGCCATCATTTTCCCTGCCAGGATGGAGTCTCCCCTCGAGTCCGTAAGCCTAATAAACCCATTCCTCCACAAGCCACCTTTGCTTGGGTTCTTTCTGAGCAGCAGCAGAGTAAGTTGACTACAACACCAGTGTTTAACAAAAGATGTGGTTACTTTCTCATGGATCTTATATGCATATAGGAAAGACAAATAGCAATGATGTTCTGTTTGGGAGGAAAGCGGGTTAGTAGTTGCCAGTAACTACTATAATCATCTCATTTCAAAAAATGCTTTTATTATTCTTCTGCTCAAACGTACTTTAAACTGGGTTGAGTGACATGAGCCATTAGTCCCTCAGTAGGCATGAGGTAGGAGGAAATATTGAGCATAGTAGTTAGAGGCCTGTCTTGGACACAATATGAGATCCTATTTCAAAAACAAAATAAAACAAACCTACTGTGGCTCCCAACTTCTGTAGAAAAAATTCAAAACGCTTCAGATGATGTTTGAATTTCCTCCAACTCATGAATAGGTTATGTTTTTTCAAATTTATGTCTAATAAAAACACATGAACAAAGAGCCAGTATTTGTTAAACACCACCTATGTGTCAAGAATTTTCCTGAGAACTGGCACTGAGAAGAAATTTAAGTTGCTGTGCTTGCCCTGGATTTGGGCCAGAAGCATACAAATTCTAAATAGTCTAAATGCTAAAGGAGAATGGAGACCTTAACAGTACACAAATAAGTCCCAGAGCAGGGAATGAGAGACCTGAGTCTTGAATAGAACTAGATATATACCAAGTAGAGAATGTTACTTAACTCCAAGAGAAGCAATGTCAAACAAAGTAATCCCTGAAATATATTGTCAAGGAATATTGATTAGAGTGCAAGATAAACAGTCTGGTAGATGGCATTAGCAGAAGTCAAAGTCAAGTTGTGGAGGTTGTGGATTGCTGATAACAAAACATTACTTTTTTGTGGAAGGTATTATATAAACATCTTTGCTGATATGCTCACTCATTAAGCATAGAACTATTTATTACTTCACATGGTTGCTAGACTGTTCTTCAAATGAAATGCTGTTCAACAAATTCTGCCTTTCCCTTGAATTTTTAACCAAGTCTATCAATCCTGATCCCAACATCCCAGAGTCAAGAGTTTATTAAGTATCATTTCTGGAATTTTTTTTCTTAATTTTATTTATTTATGTCAGAATTCTTGCTCATTTATAAGACAAAATAAATGAAAAGCAAATATTCTGTTTTTTGATAGCCACATTAGTGAATATTCTCATGTTTTTGGCATTCCAAGGATTTCACAAGACACATAACTATAATAATTGCATTCAATTTCTGTATCAATATTACAATTGCATAAGATATCATTTTGTCATTTGCATAGTTTTTTATTTTATTTTTATTTTTTATTGTCCATAAAGAGTTACATTGTTTAGTGGGCCAACAATGAGTTGTTATCCCCAATTACTCATTGCCCCTCCCATCCCCAGTCAGCTGGATATCCTCCTCCGTGGGTCATCTGGATCAGTCTTTGTGGTAGGGGACCATGGATAGCCTAGTCTGATAATCTCCTCCACCACGGCTCTCAAAATCTTTCTGCCCCCTCTTCCACTCAGTTCCCTGAGTCGTGGTGGGTGAGTATTAAGGATGCTTTAAAGTTGTAAGCTTAGGAGTTTTTGTGTCGAGAATCGTTGGTTTCTATCTCACTGGCTTATCCTGAGTTAATTGAATGGCTGTGGCTGTGGGTCCCTTGATCATCCCATCCTTCTCTGCAGGGTTCCATATGGATCCTTCATGATATGACTGTGGTGGCTCATCTCTTGCCAGGATCTCAGCTTTCTGCCTGTGGTCAGTTGGTAGGGTTATATGGGCCACAGCTGTCTCGCTGCATCCTGAAAAATACAAACACAATCTCCATCAGAGAGTGAGATCAGTATAGGTTAACAAATATACACCATTCTGCATTACCTAGATTCTATTTTTAGAAGCCTCCCCGTCAGTCACTCTCATAGTGCATCTTTTCTTGGGAGCCCAAGAGTATGGGATCCAGTGCATAACACCATGAATCCCCAGTTCCAATCAAGGGTTCCCCCTCACTGAGTGGAATATTTGACCGAATTTAATAGCAATTGATTGTCTCCCCCAGGCCCAGGCTCCTCCATTGCACAAGTGCTCCTTTCTTGGTTTGCTGTTCTCTCCCAGTAGGAGGTGTGCTCAGCCTACTCATGGCCGCAGACAGTGTTTCACGCCAGTGATCTGTTTACTCCAGGTGTCATTGATCTGCTTCCCCTGGCAGCTTGTGTAGTGTCTTCCAGCACTGCACTAACTGCCATCTGGGGGCTGATTACCATTCCAGACCTCGAAGGGTCTCTCGATGCTGAACAATGGTATTCTGTGGTTTCTTCAGCAACAGGGTTTTGCCTCACGCCTGGGGAGGGCACTCAAGAGCCTTGACAGAATTCTGTCTTGTTTTTGGAACCTCATGGGTCACTTTGATCAACAGCTCAGTGAGGGAAGGAACCAATGGCTGGGACCTGGGGTTGTCAGACTGATCAATGATTCACAGGCTTAGACATTCTCCCCTACTACTCATGGCCCCTCTTGCCAGTTAATGCCCACTACTTGCTTGGCAGGTTACAATATGCTCGTGAGGATTTTATGTTTTTTAACCTAATTTGGTTTAACCCATGCTTAAGCCATTCCCCAGCCCCTTCCGTTACGCCTCATTCACAACCTGTCACTTCTTTCTACTAGTCTGCATCGAGAAAATGGTTATCCTGGTTAAGGACCACATATGAGGGAGAGTATGTGGTGTTCAATTCACTGTTCTTTTGAGTGTTCGCTTAGTAAGATCTGCTGGAAGTAAGACCATTTTTCCCTAAATTTCGATGTGTAATTTTCCCTTTCAGCTGTGTAGAATTCCATTGTGTAAATATACCACAGTTTCGCTGTCCATTCCTCCATGGATGGGCATTTGGGTTGATTCTAATTCTTGGCTATTTTGAATTGAGATGCTATAAATATAGTTGTACAAAAGTTTCTGCATTGAGATGTGACATCTTGTGGATAGATGCCTAGTAGAGGGATAGCTGGGTCCATTGGTAGTTCTTTGTCCATTTTGTCAAGGAGTTTCCACATTGCTTTCCATAGTGGTTGAACAAGTTTGCAATCCCACCAGCAGTGAATGAGGGTTCCTTTTTCCCTGCATCCTCACCAGCAACAATTGTTGTTGGTTTTCTTTATGTTTGCCATTCTGACAGGGGTAAGATGGTATCTCAATTTGGTTGTGATTTGCATTTCTGTGATGCTTAAGGATGCTGAGCACTTTCTTAGATGAGTCAAGGCCATTTGTGTTTTCTCTTCTGTGAATTCTCTGTTGAGATCAGTGCCCCATTTTGTGAGGGGCATTATGGGTTTTTTTATTATTTTTTTTTTGAGTTCTCTGTAGGTTCTGGAAATTAGGCCACTGTGTGAGTTGTAGCAGGTGAAAATCATCTCCCAATTTGAAGGGGGTCTATTGGCCCTGAGTATTTTTTTTTCTGTACAGAGGCTTTTGAGCCTGTAAGTTCCCATTGGTTAAGTGTTTGTTGTTTTTCCTGGGTTGCTCGAGATTTGCTCAGGAAATTTTTCCCTACTCCTATTTCATGTAGAGTTCCTCCTATATTTTATTCTAAGGTGTTCAGGGTTACCAGATTTATATTAAGGTTTCTGATCCATTTGGAGTTGATTTTTGTGCATTGTGAAAGTAGTGGTTCTATTTTTATTTTTTTACACATGTTTATCCAATTTGTCCAGCACCATTTGTTGAAGATGCTATCTTTGGCCCAGCGTACATTGTTGGCCCCCTTGACTAAGTCCAAATAATTGAAGTTACTTCCAATTAAATCTGGGTCTTCAATCCTGTTCCATTGATCCGTCTGTCTGTTTTTCTGCCAGTAACATGCTGTTTTAGTTACTATAGCTTTGTAGTATGTTTTGAAGTCAGGGATGGTGATACCCCCTGATTAGTTTTTTTTTTAACTTAGAAATGTTTTAGCTCTCTGAGGTCTTTTGCCCTTCCAAATAAATTTAGAGATTATTTTTTCTATGTTTGTGAAGAAAGAGGTTGGGATTTTTATCGGCATGGCGTTGAATCACTATATCTCTTTTGACAGAATTGCCATTTTCACTATATTGATTCTCCCTAACCATGAGCATACAATATCTTTCCATCTTCTTATGTCCTCCTTTATTTCCTTCTGAGTGTTTCAATATTTTCCTTATACAAGTCCTTTACTACCTTGGTTAGTGTTATTCCAAGGTATTTGATTTTCTTTGAGGATATAGAAAATGGGCCAGTCACTCTGATGTCTTTTTCTTTCTGCTTATCCTCTGCATAAAGAAATGCTACTGATTTTTGTGTGTTAATTTTGTATCCTGCCACATTGCTAAAGGCATTAATCACCTTCAAGATGTTATTGATACTATTCTTTGGATCTGATATATAAAGGATCGTGTCATCTGCAAAGAAGGATAGTTTAATATCTTCCTTTCTGATTTGTATCCCTTTTATGACCTTTTCTTGGCTAATCACTTGTGCTAGAACTTCAAGCCCTATGTTAAAGAGCAGTGGTGAGAATGGACACCCCTGTCTTGTTCCTGAATTGAGTGGGAACTCCTTGAGTAATTCTCAATTGAGAATGATTTGTGCTTTTGGAGTTTTGTAAATTGTCTTTATTAAATTGAGGTATAGGCCATCTATGCCTATTGTTTCCAGAGCTTTGAACATGAAATGGTGTTGAATTTTGTAAAAGGCCTTCTTCGCATCTATTGAGATAACCATGTGGTTTTTGTGTTAGAGCCGATTAATGTGATGTATTACATTTATCGACTTACGTATGTTGAACCATCCCTGCATCTGTGGGATAAAGCCAACTTGGTCAGGGTGGATAATATTTTTGATGTAGCGTTGTATCCGGTTTGCTAGGACTTTGTTCAGGATTTTTGCATCTAAGTTCTTCAGAGATATGGGTCTGTAGTTCTCTTGTCTTGTTCCATCATTGCCTGTTTTGGGGATTAGCTTCATAGAAGGTGTTTGGAAGACTTCCCTCTTTTTCTTTGTTTCTTACAAGCTTCAGAAAGAGTGGTTTCAGCTCTGTGATGAAGGCTTGGTAGAATTCACCTGAGAAACCATCTGGTCCTGGGCTTTTCCTTTTGTGTTGTTTTTTTTATAACATCTTCAATATCTGTCTATATGATAGTATTATTTAGTGCTTTTATCTGCTCTGGTTAAAGCTTTGGCAGTTGGTAGGTGTCCAATAACTTATCCATATATTCCAGGTTCTCTAATTTTGTGGAGTAGAGGTTTTGGAAGCATGACCTGATGATTTTTCCAATGTCTTCGGGATCTGTTGTGATCTCATCATTGTCCTTACTGATTTTGTTGATTTGGGCTTTCTCATTTCTTCATTTGATTAGATTGGCCAGGGGTTAGTCAATCTTATTAACTTTTTCAAAGAACAAACTCTTTGATTTATCTATTTTTTTCCTTTATTTCCAATTCATTAATCTCAGCTCTGATTTTATTTACTTCCTTTTGTCTTGCGCTCCTCAGGTAAGCTTTTTCCGACTGTTTCTGATGTTGAAATGATCTTAGGTGGGTGGTTAGGCGATTTATATGAGACCTCTCTGTCTTTGATATGAAGGCACTTAGAGCAATGAACTTTCCCCTAAGGACTGCCTTCATTGTGTCCCACAAGTTCTGATAAGATGTATTATTGTCATCATTTTTTACTAGGGAATTCTGAATTTCCTGTTTTATTTCTTAGATGTCCCAATCGTTTTTTAGGAGCGAATTATTCAGGTGCCAGTACTTTGTATATTTTCTGGATCCTGTTCCATTGTTAACTTGTACCTTTAATGCACTATATCTGATATGATGCAAGGAACTTCATCAATCTTCCTGAATTTGTTTAGGGAAGATTTGTGACCTAAAATGTGATCAATTTTAGAAAAAGTCCCATGTGCTGCTCAGAAGAATGTATATTTTGTGTCTTTGAGGTAGAATATTCTATAAATATCTGTTATCCCCAGCTGGTCAATGGTGTAATTGAGTTCTGTTATGTCCCTGGTGATATTCTTTTTGGTTGCTCTGTCTAGAGCTGATGGAGGTTTATTAAAGTCTCCTACTATGATGGAATTGGAGTCTATTTCTGCTTTATTTTTGAGTAGGTTTTCCTTTATGAACTGTGTTGCACCCAAATTTGGTGCGTATATGTTAATGATGGCGATATCTTCCTGTTGGATCATTCCTTTGACGAGTAAGAGTGACCCTCCTTATCCTTTTTAATTTATTTTGGTGTAAAGTCTATTTTGTCAGGGATTAATATAGCCACTCCTGCTTTCTTTTTACTTCCACATGCCTAATAAACTGTTTTCCATCCTTTTACTCTAAGAAGATTTCTGTCTCTAGAAGTAAAATGCGTTTACTGAAGGCAGCAGATGGAGGGGTCCATTTTTCTGATCCACCCTGCAAGCCTGTGTCTTTTTATAGGGGAATTAAGTCCATTTGTATTCAGTGATATAACTGTGAGGTTTGCTTTGAGCCCTGCCATGATGAAGGGATAACGAGGGTTTTGTCTGTGCTGCTGTTATTAGCACACTGACTGTGATTGTCGTGCCTGATCTCTGGTACTCTTCTGAGGTAAATTTCTTGTTTCTTCTCTGTGGGATATCTCTTGTAGGATCTTCTGAAAATTTGGCTTTGTTTTCAAATAATCATAGAGCTGGTTTACTTCATGGAACACTTTCACTTC
>PVHP010055320.1:0-10181 GCA_004024765.1 Zapus hudsonius | reverse complement strand
CAGGGCCCATTGGTGTCCATATTCTCTGCCACCTGCAACGTCCCTAATAAACGCATTCAAAATCCACAGTATGACTGATGTCATTGTTCTGGGGGACAAGTCACAAGGCGTCCATGCGCAGCAGCAGCTCCACGGTTAGCCTGAAGAGAACCCTGTTTTTCCACAGCGTTAAGAATGACTGCAGGGGCTGGAGAGATGGCTCAGCGGTTAAGGCACTTGCCTCCAGTGCCTAAGGCCCCAGGTTCAATTCCCCAGGACCCACATAAGCCAGACCCACAAGGTGGTGGCCCTGGTGCTCGCGCTCTCTCTGCTTGAAAACGAATTTAAAAAAATTAAAAAAAAGAATGGCTGCATTGCCCTCAGTCTGCCCTTTCTGATCTGTGTACCCTAAGGAGAGTATTCTAGATCCTTCCTTCCTATAACCATTGTTCTCATGGTGTTGGGAATGATTCAGTGGTCTTGTGAGTGGTGGAAATGCTTGAACCCTAACCTAACCACCATGCTTTATGTACAAGGGAATCAGGTTCAGATTAAACATTTTGTCTTAGAGATGTTTGCAGGAAAAAAAGTCTAAAACGACAAAAATAAGAAAAAAGAAAAAAAAGCATAGCAAAGCCAATTAAGAAAAGGTCTGGGGAAATGGCTCAATGCCTAAAGGCACTTGCTTGCAAAGCCTGCAGAATAGGTTTGATTCCTCAGCCCACCCACCTAAAGCTGATGAGCCTTCATGTACAGTGAGCATGTGCATATACAAATGGCAAGTAGAATGATTCAGAAGGCCTGATACCACCGTGGTGGTGGTCCTTTGAAGTTCAGGGCCAGGGAGATGGCTCAGCAGTTCAATGTGCTTGTTTACAAAGCCTGCCAACCTGGGATCGATTCCTCAATCTCCATTAAAGCCAGATGCACAAAATTATGCGTGAATCTGATATCTGTTTGCGGTGGCGCGCACACACACATACCTCACAAACATCTGAATATGTGATTGTATTTTAGTGTGTTATATTGGATTTCTTCTATGTACGTTGGCCAGGTAAAATAGAACTTTGGATTCTAGGATGTGCATTTCATCTCCACTTTCGACGAGTTAGAGTCGAGGAATGACGTGAAAAATGAGGAAGGGGCATTTGGAGGCATTTCCAACACGGCCCATCACTGGGAAAGAGGGCCGGGAACAGTCCCCAGACCTCTCCAGAACAAACACTTCATGCGCAGGGAGGGCTGCTTTCTCCCTCCTGGAGATCCTGGTTCACCCTCTGAATGGGGCTGGGACGCTCACAGCCCATTGCTAGATCAGGGTGGCCTAGCACCCCCTGTGGGGATGCTCCGCCTTGGCTTCCCTGGAGGAGAGTCCTGCTGTGCGAGAAGAAAAGGGACAAAGCCGAGATCCTGGAGCCTCTAACACCCAGGGCTCCTGGGAAATGTAGTCCCAGGGCTCCACAGTACACACCTTCCCCTGGGTCTTCAGGGAAATATAGTCTGGCCTTCGGGAAACAAGCTTCTGGGAAATGTAGTCCGTGAGCTGGGCTGAGGATGCAGGTGCCCGTGGGGCTGGGGGTCATGTCCTCACAATGAATGGTGGGAGGCCCAAGGAAGCATCATGTAAAGGACAGAACAAAGTTTCCACCTCTAGATTCTCCATGTTGAGGATTCTTCCAAAACCAAGTTGGATTGAAGGCTCAGGACAAATGTAGAAATAACCGAGTTTGAATACTAGAGAACATTCTATCTGAATCACTTCAGAGCTGTTATTTTTCAAAGATTTCAACCAGAAGTCAACCCCTTCATGGGAAAATAAGCCCTAAGCTTTCTGTGCTACTAAAATAGCTTTGTAAAACCTGGTGCGATGCCATGCGTCTGCAGCCTCACGTTCTTAGGAGTCTATAGGAGGGTCACTGGAGCCCAAGAGTCTGGCAAAGCCTGCTGACCTGAGCTTGATTCCCTGGAACCCATGTAAAGCCACCTGCAAAAGTGGCAAAAGTGTATGGATGGTGCTTGTTCATTTGCACTGGCAAGAGACACATGTACATGCAAATAAAAACTTAAATACACAAAACTATTGTCTCTGCCTACACGGTGAGGTCTTTGACAACAGGGACTGAAACAGCATTGAGCGAGTGACTCGGGACAGCAGCAAAAACAGCCCCATGTGCAGTCATAGGGAGGGGGGACTGCAAACCCTGCCTTAGCTGTTCCTTTCCCTGAGCTGCAAGCTGTTCACCGCGTGCATCCCGCTACTGCGGCCTCATCCCCTCTCCTGGGTCCCCAAGGTTTGTCCTTTCCTCCTCAGCTCACCACCCTTCCTTACTCAGGTTTCAGTTCAACTTACAGCTTACTTATGAAAGGACCACCCACCCCACCCCTTCAAGGACCTTCCTCCCAATGCATACTCACACTCATAGTTCTCAAATGTGTACAGTGTATGGGCTACGGACTCAGCTCTGCAGAAGAACCAGACAGTCTAACAGACTGCGGGGTGGAAGCTTTGCGGAGCCCTTACTTGAGGTGGAGGGTCTGTCCAGAGCGATGTGAGGTTAGGAACTGCTCCAATGAGGAAGAAGGTATGAGGAGCCCTGGAGGGAAGCCCATGTCTAAGTAAGCAGGGGTCAGAACAGAGCCTTTAAAGCCATAATCAACCGGCCATTGGTCACAGGATAAAATCAGCCAGCCTCCACACAGGCAGGCAGTCCAGGAAGCCGCATGGCAGGGGTGAAGACAGGCAAGGCTTCAAAACAAGTTCAACCCCAAAAGCTGGGCATGGTGGCACAGCCTTTAATCCCAGCACTCGGGAGGCAGAGGTAGGAGGATCGCCGTGAGTTCAAGGCCAGCCTGAGACTACAGAGTGAATTCCAGGTCAGCCTGGACTAAAGTGAGACCCTGCCTTGAAAAACCAAAAAAAAAAAAAAAAAAGTTTAACCCCAGCAGACCCAGGACCAACTGCAGGCAGTGCTGGGCAGTAGGAGGCCCAGGAAAGGGCTTTGTTACAAGCTACAGGACGCTCAGGGGAAAGTCTTCACTTGCTTAGGGACATGCACTGCTGAGCGCCTTGGAGACTTGCCCTAAGCAGACGCGTGCACGAGCCTGTGCACTGATGGGACCTGCAATGGAGTGAGGGATGTGGGATTCTGTTCACTGGGCAACTGACCCCACCTGTGCTAACAGCAGCAGAGGGAGGCTCGCCAAAAGGTTCACAGAAGCAGGCCTCCAAGCCCTGGCCCAGCCCACGTCCATGCCGCTGAGAGGCCGTCTCTGCAGTGCTCCCTGGCAGCACTCCCGAGGAACGCGGAACGCAGAAGAGGCTGGGGCTCTGGTCTGAGGTCCGCTTTCCCTGTATCTCCGGAGCCATTTGGTCCAACTCTCTGCTTCTTGAAAGCTGGAATCCAGGCATGCACTTCACCTGCTTACCAGTTAGGAAGAAGGAGGGACCCAGTGGATGTCACCAAAGATCCACATTCCCCAAAGAGAAACTTCTAGAAACTGAATGACTTCCAGCACATCCATTTATTGACTAAGCCATCCTGGGAGAGTTGGCTCTGGGACAGGCATCCGGGACGGCATGGGGGATCACTTGTAAAATTCATGCTCCTGCTCATCCTTCTTGATCACAGTCTTGTACGCTTTCTCGAAGTCCTTGGCCAGGACGATGTAGCGGTTCTCACGGACGGCCAGCATTCCACTCTGGGGAGGGATGGCCATGAAAACCTGTTCCCCTACCCCAGTGACAGTGGAGGGAGAGCCATGGGCCCAGAACCCCGGGGAGGCAATGAGGGGAGGACGGACAGCAGTCGAGTGGTGTTGGGACAAGAGGGACTTTCAACACCCTACTCAGAGCAGAGAAAGCAGTGCTCACCTCCTGACAGATAGAGTTGATGTCTGCTCCCGAAATCTTGTCTGGCCGGGCAACATCTTTGGTGGGTGAGTTAAGGAAGCCATTCCCTACATGATAGGTGCAGTCCTGAAGCTAGCTGTCATCCTGGGATTGTCTCAGTCATCACCTGCCTCTCTGGGACCTTCCTCACCCTCCCCACGAGTCCTCCCTTACTTCCAGAGCAGGATACAATCTTCCAGGTCAACCTCTTCAGAGAGGTTCATCTTGCTGGTGATCGTGGAGAAAATCAGCCTCTTCTGGCGGCGGTCAGGAAGTGGAAACTCAATTTTGCGGTCCAGGCGTCCCGGCCGCAGTAGGGCTGGGTCCAGAGTGTCCGCTCTGTTTGTGGCCATGATTACCTAGCACCCGGAAAGGCCGGCTCAGACCTCTGATGTCCTGCACCCTCCTTCCTATCATGACACCTTGCCATCAGGAACCAGCCCTCATCTTCCCCTTCCCTCATCTGCGTCCCAGACCTTCACGTTGACGTTCTGGTCAAATCCATCCATTTGATTCAGCAGCTCCAGCAGGATCCTCTGGACCTCCCTGTCAGCTGAGAGTGCGACAGGGTCAGGCCAGGGCTCTCCCCAGACGAGCCTGCGCCAGCCCTGCGTGGGCATCACTCACCTCCTGTCTGGGCATCGAACCTCTTGGTGGCGATGGCATCAATCTCATCGATGAAGATGATGGCAGGTGCGTTCTCCTTGGCCAGGCGGAACACATCGCGGACCATTCGGGGGCCCTCCCCCAGGTACTTCTGCACAAACTCAGAGCCCACCACCCGGATAAACGCAGCTGAGGGTAGGACAACAAGGGTGTAGATGTGGGTCAGCCTCCTCTGGCCCCCTTCTGCCTTAACTGACCCTGGGATTTCCTAAAGACACCACCACCTGTTAACTGGGGCTCATTCAGGCCCAGAGCTGGTTCCCATATCCAGTCCCAAGGACCAGTCATCTTGCACCTCACAGTGACCTTGCAGCCACAATCCTGAACCCTGCACACATGTCATTTTGGGGGCTACTAAAAATATCAAGCTATCAAATACAAAACAAAGCCTGTATTTCCAGAACACACAAAATAAGTAAGGAAACAGAGATGTCTGTACACTGAGATGTCCGTCAGCCTGCCGGGCTGAGAGCAACAGGTTTCTGCTGCTATACATGAACCCTGGTTGTTTTTGAAACAGGGTCTCACTATCCAGCCTAGCCTTGCCTGGAAGTCACGACATAGCCCAGGCTGGCCTCCAACTTGTAATTCTCCCTCCCCAGTGCTGGGCCAATAGTTCATTTCCCTGGAAGGGTCAAGGGCTGCAAGCCCATCTTCCCATGCGACTGAAGCAGGCTTGTCCTGGCCCTTCCCCTGGACTTATTTCCCGGGGAGCACTCCCAGGACGCTCCTCTCACGCATGACCCAGCAGGGAGACGGAGCCAGACCAGGCCGCCCCTGTCACCCCAGGTCCAGACTGCAGACCCAGCTCAGGGCGTGAGGTTCCCTCTTTCCTCTACCACTTCAGGGTTGCTGACTTCTGTCCTGACTGACTGCTCTGTAGGTGTCCACCCTCTCTAGAGCTGGCTGACCTGATTCCCAGCTGCCTGTCAGTCTCTCTGCTCACAGGCCAACCTCTCAGACCGCTCTGGGCTCTGACCTTCCTCCCTCCTATGCTGGAACGTTCTGCTTGGTCACTGGAAAACTGCTCATCAGTTCCTATAACAGGCAGAAGAGTTCCCACGTCAACTAGGACCTTCCTCCTCCACAGGAGAACTCAGACCTCATTCCTGTTCCCTCTCTGCTTCCCTCAGCGGGCCACGAAGCCCCTCCAGAGTCACTCAGACAGAAGCACATGAAGCAAGAGTCCCTCTACTTCTGCTCCTGCCGCCAAGGTTGTGTCTGGACTGAAACCTGGGACAGAAGAAGGTTGCTAATGGGAAACTGGCAAAACAGAAGTGTGTGTCTCAGCTTGAAGCACTGCCCACGTCCATTTCCTGACTGGTGTCTGTGCTGTGGCTCTGTAGGATGGCAATGACGGACTGGCGAAGGAACTGTCTGAAATGATTTTCTCTTAAAAATATCTTCCTAAAATATTTAAATGAAAATCTTTCAGGTTTCCGCAATTCTAAATGTGACAAAGGCTTAGGGCGTGCTATTTTGTTCCTGCTTCTTAAATGGTCATCTTCCGCCTGAGAATATCCTTTGTACCAGTTTTCTTGCTAACCCCTACCCCCACCCCATCTCATGAAGAGGAAAGGGTCTGGGGTCTGGGGGCTTGAAATCAAATCCCAGCACTGCAGCCAACTAGCTGGTGTCCTTGCTAACCTTGCTTTCTTGTGTGTAATCTGGAGATGACATGACAGGCATTTCTTTTTTTCTTTCTTCTTGGGTTTTTTGATAGGGTCTCACTCTAGCCCAAGGCTGACCTAGAACTCTGTAGCCGCAGGCTGGCCTCGAACTCACAGCGATCTTACTACTTCTGCCTCTCAAGTGCTGGGATTTGATTTCACGCACAGTGGCATTTCTTCTACTAGAGGGCTTCAGCAGTTAAACTATGAAGAATTACAAACTATTACACATTAACCTTTTTAATTGCTGAAAGCCATGCCCACTCTTACCAGCTCAGTGAAAACGTTCTGAATATTTTTCAATATGTTCCTGGACACTAGAGACAGGAAACCACAAAAGTCCATGTTCCCTGCATCCTGGCATCTCCAGTCCAGTCCTCACTCCCTAAATGAGTTCTTTCCTATGCTGGGCTTCAGCACGTGTTACTTCCCGTCGATGTCCTCTCCCAATCTGCGTGTCCAACAAACTCCCTATACCTTGCCTTCTCTGGGAAGCCTTTCCTGAGACACCACATGGAGTGAACTGACAGCTTCCAGGGCCATCCCTGACTACTCTGCAGACTGTCCCTCCGTGGTTTCACTTCCAACCACTTGCCCTCCGCTTCAGCTGCCAATAGGAACTCACAGCTACTACAAGAATACACCAAGTTGCCTCACTAACTCCTCATAATGCCCCATGAAATTTAATTAGGGTGTGTGGACGTGTGCATGCTGTGCACACACGTGTGCAGACCATAGGATGACACTGCGGGTCCTCTGTCCCTTTCCACCTTACTTCTTTGAGACAAGCCCTGCACTGAGATACAGGCGTGTGTGGCCACGCCTGGCTTTTGATGTGGGTGCTGGGTATTGAACACAAGTCCTCAAGCTTGTGAAGCAAACGCTCTTGCCTACTGAGCCATCTCCCCAGCCCTGTCTATCTGTTTTCTAAACCAGGGTCTTGCTAAGTAACCAAGGTTGGGTTAGTCTTGAACCCTCCACCCTCCTGCCTGAATCTCCTGAGTGTTAGGATTCTGGGCATGCACTACCATGCACAGTTGGAATTGGATTTTTAATGTGAGGAAACCGAGCACAGTGAGGTAAGAGTATCTGCCTAGGGCTGCCAGCCAGTAAGAGACCCACCTGGTCTGTGACCCCAGAGCTCACGTTTGCAGTTACTATTCTGTGCCATTTCCTAGGGAGCAAGGTGAGGTCAGAGCACCGGAACGGGAGGCCTACCTGTCGTGTGATGTGCCACAGCCTTTGCCAACATGGTCTTCCCACAGCCAGGTGGGCCATACATGAGGACACCTCGAGGAGGATCAATGCCGATCTGCAACACAGAGGTGGGCGGGAAAAGGATGAACCAGTGTGTACGACAACCAACCCCCAGACCCAGTAGGGCCCCTTCCTGCACTACTGCCTCACCTGCTTGTAGAGCTCGAAGTGTGTGAGTGGGAGCTCTACGGCTTCCCGCACCTCCTGCTTCTGGATGTCCATGCCCCCGATGTCTGCATACATCACATCTGGCTTCTGGTCTAGTGGGAGAACAGAGCTAGGGCTCCGAGCTGCAAGGTCCCTGGGGTCTCCCGGGCCCTGGGTGCCCCCCTGTAGGGTCCCTGGGTTCTCCCAAGCCCTGGGTGCCCCACTGGTGGAGGAACAGAGCTGGGCCCACAGGGCCCCTGGGGTCTTCTGGGCCCTGGGTGCCCCCCTGCAGGGTCCCTGGGGTCTCCCACCTGAGGTAAGCATCATGATGCTGCTGTCGGCCTCAGGAGGCAGCACGTCGACCAGGGCGTTGCTGTGCTTATGGAGGGCCACTGAGGCGTTGGGCTTGAGCAGCTCCCGGTCAATGGTGCTCAGGATGCGGACATAATAGTTGGAGCCTGTGAGAGGGACAGGAAAATAAGACTACCAGAGCCTTGAAGCTGTCCCTTCCCCTCACCTCACAGCTGATGTCCCCAAAACACCGGCTTCACCCAGACCCGGACGAGCCCCTTGTGGCCTCCAGCCTGGCTCCTGCCAACTAGGCACCTCCCCCCCCAATGCTCACACTAATGACTTCCTGTCACCAGCTCTGGATGTTCAGCACGCCTCTCTATAATGGTTACCTCTCACTGTGTCTCCACATAATCATGTTATCTCCTGAACTGTGCTGTTTCTCCTGGATCTGTAACACCCACTGTTACCTAAACTCTGAAACTCTTCCCTCCACAGCCAGCCCACCCAGTCGCTCTTGAACCAGTCCCTCCTCCCCTCCCAGTAGCTTCTCCTCTCATTCTCATGTCTCTTCAGGACTCCTGGTCACCCAGCTGCCATCCTCTCCGATCTACCTGCTACGTTTATGTTAGAGACTCACACATCCGCCCCTTAGCCATCTCCCTGTTATGACCTCTACTTCCCTTGCTGTCTCCTTCCACACCGACACCGCTCCACTGTCCTTCTAAGTCCCCCAGTCAAAGCCTCACTTCCTCAGAGCCCCTTGGCCCAATTCCACAGTCACACACCTTTGCCTAGAACCTTTAAAAGAACATGCTTTGGTGCAGAGGGGCAGAAGTCAGAGGCGGGAAAAGACACGTAGGACACCAGAAACAATGACCACAGTAAGGGGAGTGAACTTTAATAACAACAACTACCACACAAAGAATCCTTATCAAATTCTTATCACTCATCACCATCAGTGATTTCAAACTGCAGGTCTAACTCAGCAGTGGTCATGAAATCAACTTAGTGGTCATGATCAGAATTTTGTTTAAGTCAAAGCAGACTAGAGCAGAAATGAAAACGTCCGAGTGCACCACATACTGCAGGGCTAAATATCCTTTGGTAAAACTTGTTTTCAATGTATACATATTTAAGAACTGAGAGACAGAGACAGGCACACATGAAATAAAATAATTTCTACTTTGGGATCCATCCAAACACTCTGACCATTAAGATCTCCTGTCTCCTGCTGATCTTAAGCAGGTAGGACCCGGTTCCCAGTACACAGAGAAACCAGGTCTTGAATAGTCAGATGAATGAGCCCCCCCCCCCCCCACACACACACACCTGTGGTGGAGCCCACAATGGCCGTGTTCTGATCCACAGCCTCCAGGAACTGCCCGATGACCAGTGGGATGCTCTGGATCCGCTTCACTTCTTCCTGGGCGTGGAGGAACTCCTTCTTCAGGTTCTTCTGCTCATCTTTGATGTACTCCTCCTGAACCTCGAGGAACTCCAGCTCCTGCTGCAGCTTCTGTGAGCACGAAGGGGAGAAGAGAGGGATGGTTCCAGGCCTTACTGCACTAGAGTGGAAAATGGGGGAACTTATGCAGGACCCAGACTGCTGGAATTGAACGTACCTTGTAGCGGCTATACAAGTCCTCCAGGTCCTCAGGTTCAGGCCCCAGAAAGGACAGGCCAGTCTGGGGCCGGGACACTGACAGTGCTGGGATCTCATCCTGCAGAACAAGGGGAAAGCTCGTGTGGGAAGAAAAGAACGCCCTTCCCCCATGAAAGCACGGTCCCCTCCCCATCTTACCATGAAGTCACTTAATTTCAAACCCTTGGCATTCAGTTCCTCGAAATACCAAAACCCTCCCAAGTCCCTGGACAGGCAGATGATGTCGCCTGCCTCGTCCCGGATCTGCTACGCCACGCCATTCCGAACCCGTCCCCTGTGTCACCTCACCAGCCCCTAGCCCCCCTCAACAGGTTCCCGGAGTCCAGGCACCCTCCACGACAGGCTTGGTGAAGTCTCCCCCCAAAGACCCCTCAAGAGGGCCACAGATAACACGACGCCCCCTCCCCACATCCCGGAGCCACACGACCCCGCCGAGCCCACACCCGACATCGTCAATCACTCCGATGGACGCTGGAACTTAGAGCCTCGCAGCCCGCGGGACCGGAGCTCTCCACGGGGGCCTCCGAAACCACCCAGAGCCACGCGGCTGCCACGCGAGTCGAGCCCACACCCTGCGTGCCCGTCCCGCCCTCCGTCCCTCCGACCCGCGCGAAGA
>PVHP010055319.1:0-10157 GCA_004024765.1 Zapus hudsonius | reverse complement strand
GCTCTCTCTCTCTTTCTCTCTCTCTCTCTCTCTCTCTCTCTCTCTCTCTCTGCTTGAAAATGAATAAATATTTTTTTAAAAAACAGGGAGATGATTTTTGCCAGTTACAACTCAGACAGAGGCCTAATTTCCAGAACCTACAGAGAATTGAAAAAAATTAGTAACAAAAACTCAAACTGCCCCCTCACAAAATGGGGCACTGATCTCAACAAAGAATTCACAGAGAAGGAAATACATATGGCCTTTACTCACTTAAGAAAGTGCTCAGCATCCTTAAGCATCAGGGAAATGCAAATCAAAACCACAATGAGATTCCACCTTACTCCAGTCAGAATGGCAATCATAAAGAAAACCAACGACAATCGTTGCTGGTGAGGATGCGGGGGGAAAAGGAACCCTCATTCACTGCTGGTGGGATTGCAAGCCTGTTCAACCTCATTGGAAATCACTGTGGAGACTCCTCAACAGAATGGACATAGAGCTCCCAATGGGCCCAGCTATCCCTCTACTAGGCATCTACCCACCAGACGTCACACCACAGCATAGAGACATTTGTGCAACTATGTTTATAGCAGCTCAATTCATAATAGCCAAGAATTGGAATCAACCAAAGTGCCCATCCATGGAGGAATGGATAACAAAACTGTGGTCTATTTACACGATGGAATTCTACTCAGCTGAAAGGAAAAATGACATATTGAAATTTAGGGAAAATGGTCTGACTTGGAGCAGATCCTACTAAGCGATCTCTCAAAAGAACAGAGAGCTGCTGGGTGTGATGGCACACGCCTTTAATCCCAGCACTCGGGAGGCAGAGGTAGGAGGATTGCCGAGAGTTCAAGGCCACCCTGAGACTACAGAGTGAATTCCAGGTTAGCCTGGACTAGAGCGAGACCCTACCTCAAAAAAACAAAACAAAACAAAAGAACAGAGAGCCAAATGCTGCATATTCTCCCTCATATGTGGTTCCTAACCAGGTTAACCATCAACTCTACACAAACCAGTCGAGAGAAGTGAGAGTTTATGAAAGAGGGGTAAGGGATGGGGGGGGATGACGTAAGCATGAAGCTAAACCAAAATGAATTCAAAATCATAAAATCTTCACTCGCTTACTGTAAACTATTGAGCAAGTAATGGGCGTCGTCTGGCAAGAGGGGCCGTGAATAGAAGGGGAGAGAGTCTAAGCCTGTGAAAAATTGATCAGTCTGGCAACTCCTGGTCCCAGTCATCGGCTCCTTCCCTCACTGAGCTGTTGACCAACGTGAACCATGAGGTTCTAAAAACAGGACAGGATTCTGTCAAAGCTCTTGAATGCCCTCCCCAGGCCTGAGGTAGGTTCCTATGGCTGAAGAAACCACATCAGCATCAAGAGACCCTGCGAGGTTCAGAATGGTAACCAGCCCCCAGATGGTAGTTAGTGCAGTGCCGGAAGGCACTGCATAAGCTGCCAGGGGAAGCTGGTCGGTGACAGCTGGAGAAAACAAAGAACACTGACAGGAAACGCAGTCTGCCGCCATGAGTAGGCTGAACACACTTCCTACTGGAAGAGAACAGCGAACCGAGAAAGGAGCACTTGTGCAATGGGGGAGCCAAAGCCTGGGGGAGGCAATCAACAGCCCAGTTGAGAAACAGGTCAGATCTTCGCCCTGTTCTGCTCCCAGGGCAGAGAAGCCATGACCCTCACCAAACAGATGTTCCCAGCAGCCCTCTGCACATACCACACAATTTGAAGAGTTGCCGCACATCTGGCCACGTGAGGAGATATTTTAAAATCTCGTCCATGTCAACCACAGCCTGCCCGTTGCACCTGGGCCAGGACTTGGTGATCACAGCAGACAGGAGAGTGCCAAATCGCCGTAAGTCAAACCACGAGAGCCCCTCCAGGATGCTGGTCTGAGACTGTCGGGAAACGAAGAAAAATGGTCATGAGTAAACCTTCTAGCAGAAGTAAAGCTGGAAAGGTGGTGTACGGCCGTAATCCCAGGATTTAGGAGGCAGGAAGCTCAGGAATTCAAGCTTTGCTGCCTAGCAAGCCTGAGGCCAGCCTATGACACACTGGCATGGGAGCGAGGGTATTTTACACAGAAGCAATTCAAAAATCTAGAAACTAATTCCAGCCAGATTTCCCCCCCAAGCAAGACACAGAGCCAGCCAACGGCTAAGGAAAGCTGCCTGCTGTCAGTCACCAGAGAGAATCCCAAGGTTGGGGCCGGCTGGGAGGACTGGAGTTCTCACCGGTTGTGCCTGACACTCTTCCAAGCTACCTGGAAAATCATTAGCTACCACGGGACCCAGCAATCCCACCCCTAGGTATACATCCACAAGAAATAGAACCTTCACAGAGATGTGTGTGTGTGTCCAAAACATTACATATAAAAGATACAAGCTTAAAGCCGGGCGTGGTGGCGCACGCCTTTAATCCCAGCACTCGGGAGGCAGAGGTGGGAGGATCGCCATGAGTTCGAGGCCTCCCTGAGACTACAGAGTGAATTCCAGGTCAGCCTGGGCTAGAGGGAGACCCTACCTTGAAAACAAAATAAAACAAACAAACAAAAAAAGATACAAGCTTAAAATCACCAATAAATAAATAAAAAGAAACCACCCAGATATATCCATCAGTGGACCTATGGAATATCCAAATGGTATGTGTGCACACAGAATAGTGTTCAGCCATAGAAAGGAATAAATAAGGACCCACGCTACAACGTGGTGGATCTCGAAGACATTTTATTGAGGGAGAAAAGCCAGACACAAAAGACTGCACATGGCATATTTTCGTCCATAAAGACAGACCAGACAAGACATAAACATAGCAGATCGACTGGTTACGGCTGAGCCTGGAGGCTTTGGGGATGAGGTAGGTAGGGTGGTAGGGATGTCAGTTACAGGGCTTCTTTTCAAGGTGATAAACGGATTATAAAATTGCCTGTGGTGATCGCTTGTGCTTGTCTGTGAGTCTATCAGAATTCACCGAACTGTAATTCTCAGCAAAGTATATAGTATATAAAATAATGTTTCAATGAAAGCATTAACAATAAAAGGAAAGCAAAGCTTTGTAAAGTTGTCAATGACTTAAAAATCAGAACACTTGGGCTGGAGAGATGGCTCAGAGGTTAAGGCACTTGCCTCCAGTGCCTAAGGCCCCGGGTTCAATTCCCCAGGTCCCACATAAGCCAGACCCACAAGGTGGTGGCCCTGGTGCTTGCGTTTTCTCTCTCTCTCTCTCTCTCTCTCTCTCTCTCTCTCTCTCTCTCTCTCTCTCTCTCTCTGTATCTCTCTGGTTGAAAATGAATAAATAAAATATTTAAAAAAAAAGAAAACAGAATTCAAACTGGAGAGGCAAGTCACCTGGCAGGCAGAGCTCACAGCTTCGACGACACACTTCTCAAAGACCCTGGCCACGCTGTCATCCAGGCCAGAGTCATCCCAGTGGCTACTGCAGAAGGCGGAGATCTGTAGGTGAGGCGGCTCCTGCAAAGAGGTGAGGCGTGAGGGCTGTGGTGCTGGGCAGGAACGCCCGCGATGTCTTCACCTTCCTGTGCTTCCAGCCTCTTCCCTGCCCCATGCTAAACAATGACCACCGGACCCCACCGTGAGAGAAGCCAAGCATGGTGACTCCTGCCTGTAATCCCAGCACTTGGGAAGCTGAGGCAGGAGGATTATAGTGAGTATGGGGGCAGCCTGGGCTACATAGGGACTTCCAGGTCAGTCTGGGCTACAGAGTAAAACCCTGTCTTGAAAAAAACAAAAGACAAAATAATCATCAGTCATTTTTCCCACTCCTCAAAAGGGAGCTATCAAGACAGGTTAACCTTGGGAAATGCGCTATTCTTTTCTTTTTTTAAATATATTTTAAAATATTTTATTCATTTTTCAAGCAGAGAGAGAGAGAGAGAGAGAGAGAGAGCGCATCAGGGCCACCACCTTGTGGGTCTGGCTTATGTGGGTCCTGGGGAATTGAACCCAGGACCTTAGGCACTGGAGGCAAGTGCCTTAACCGCTGAGCCATCTCTCCAGCCCTACACTATTTTTTTTTCTTTGCTTCTGTTTTCCTTAAAGGACAGACTCAGGTAAAACTCATATCACATAGGAACCAGCTTCCTCGGATCACAACGAAGAGCATTTTGACTGTTTCCTCAACCGTCACTGGGTTTATCAGGGCCATCGACTAGGCTAGTGGAGCGTCTGCGTAGAGGTGGGCATTGCCCATAGGCTAAGGTCCCATCACGACAAGACCTGGCCCTCCTATTCTGTTCAGGTGTCCCAGGGGAACTCTACTGTTTTCCTGCCGTCAAAGAACGACAGCAGACTGGGGACCGAAACACAGCATCTTGGCTGAACCCCGACACACCATCCGTGCAGCGTCGAACCTCATAACCACGGGGCTGCAAGTGGTCTGAGCCTCTGGGCATTCCTTCTCACCTTGAAGAAAGCACCCCCAACCTCAGGTACCTGCTTGAGCCTCCCTTCCAGGTCTCCCAGCAGCGACTTCTTCCAGCCGGACTCCTCAGGGAACTTGATTTCCACCAGCCGCCGCCACACCTGTAAAACCCATGCGTGGGGTTGGAGAGATGGCTCAGCGGTTAAGGCACTTAACCAGTGCCTAAAGCCCTGGGTTCAATTCCCCAGGACCCACATAAGCCAGGCCCGCAAAGTGCTGGCTCTGGTGCTCTCTCTCTTTATTTCTCTCTCTCTCTCTCTCTCTCTCTCTCTCTCTCTCAATCTCTGTATCTCTGCTTGAAAAATGAATAAATAAAATATTAAAAAACCCAAATGTTTAAAAAAAACCCACACGTGATGACCACAGGGACAACTTCACGTCACCAGACAGAAAGGGGCTGAGAGGGAGGCGTGGCATTTCTACTCTGTGGTACCAGGTACCTGGGTGACTGAGTCAGGAGCAGCACCTGACCCCAGGAATTCAAGGCCAGCCTAAATGTCATGGGGAGACCCTGCCTCACCAAGGGGGTGGGGGACACAGATTATGACAGCTGTATGAAGAGCCGAAGGCCCTGGACCTCAAGGACAACAGGGCTCTCGGCTCACCTTGGTCGCCGGGGAGTGGCATCAGTGCAAACTCAGGGCAAAGCAACCACCTTGGCCTTGTGACGTTCAGGGCCTGTCTCTCCAGGCTCAAAGCCACCACTGCTCTTCCTTCTGTGTGGGGAGCCGTTCAAGCCTTAAGATGCGTCAATAATTGTTTTGAAGGTCTCTGCTCTTCCTCCTCCTAATTAATGCTAAATTCCTATTT
Organism: Zapus hudsonius; assembly: GCA_004024765.1. Classification (NCBI taxonomy): domain Eukaryota; kingdom Metazoa; phylum Chordata; class Mammalia; order Rodentia; family Dipodidae; genus Zapus; species Zapus hudsonius. The sequence continues at coordinate 4,906 of PVHP010055319.1, read as the reverse complement.
TCTGCCAAACCCCTCTTCCGCCTGCAGGTCTTTCTCCTAGAGATCATGACCCCTGCTGTGACTGAGTTCCCTAGCAGCCAGGTTGCTAATTCCCAGCAACCACCTTGCTCCGCCTCGCTCCCCTGTATTTAAGGCTTTGCCTGCTTGCAATAAAATGAGTTTGATCGGAATTCCGTCTTGCTCCATCTCTCGTGTCTCTTGTTCCCATCCATTCTCATCCCTCCTCCTAGGGCTCGCTGTGATGCCCCGCGGGCGGGTAAGGGCACTTCTGTGTCGCTATTCTTTGTTCTGAAAGGACTTTATTTTCTAAAGTTCCAAACACACGCAAAAGCTGCACCAACAGGAGAACCCAGCTGAAGACTGGGCTATCCATGGTCCCCTACCAGGAGATGGATCCAGACGGCCCACGGAGGAGGATATCCAGCTGACTGGGGATGGGGAGGGGGAGCAACGGGGAATTGGGTATAACAACTCATTGTTGGCCCACTAAACAATGTAACTCATTATGAACAATAAAAAAAAAATATTTAGCGGGGCGTGGTGGCGCACACCTTTAATCCCAGCACTCGGGAGGCAGAGGTAGGAAGATCGCCATGAGTTAAAGGCCACCCTGAGACTACGCAGTGAATTCCAGGTCAGCCTGGGCTAGAGTGAGACCCTACCTCGAAAAACAAAAACAAAAACAGAAAAAAAAATATTAAAAAAAAAAAAAAGCTGCACCAACAGCAAAACTCCTATCCTTCACAGGAAACCCTGACATCATTTTATCTTTGGGCACAGCAGCTCTCTTCCACTCTCTCTTCACTACTTGGCCACTTAGAAGTGAGGTGCAGAGATCATGACGACGCCCACAAGCTTGGCAGGCATCTCCTTCGGTTACACACCGGGAGCGCGTCTGTCCTACCCAGGCATGGAGAGTATAGAGAAATACAACGTATGACCCTTCCCCAACCTGGACCTGCAGTTGCCCACCCGAGGTCCTAACTGTCTGTCTCCACTGTCCAGCTCGGGATGCTCACATTCATTTAGTTATCATATCTTTTCCGTAGAGCTTCCCTGCCTTTCCTTTACCTATGTGACGTCAACAATTTTAAAGTTCAGGCCAATGACCACTCTGACATCTGATCTACAAAGTCCCCATAGTTTTGCATATTCTTGGCATCATCAGTGGCAGGAGAGCTCCTACATCAGCCATATGAGAACGCACTTTTTGTAGGTCCTGTGTGGCTGCCCGAGTGGATAGCTCAGGGTGCTGGCGCCCCTCAGAGCCCAACCTAAGTGATTCATAAGACCCATTTTGGCCTTAAGGATGACTGTCAGGTCAACCTGGGACTAACACCTTTTGTTTGTTTGTTTGTTTGTTTGTTTCCGAGGTAGGGTCTCACTGTAGCCCAGGCTGACCTGGAATTCACCATGTAGTCTCAGGGTGGCCTTGAACTCACGGCGATCCTCCTACCTCTGCCTCCTGAGTGCTGGGATTAAAGGCGTGCGCCACCACACCAGGCTTAACACCTTATCTGCAAGACTTCACTGCATCCTCCTCCTAGATATAAAATGTAACCTCCAGGGATGCTGTGTGGCCATCCCGTCCTGCCTACCTACTGCCCTCAGCTTTCCTGGCGTGGCTCGCCTGAGTCACTCTTTATCACTGGGTTGAGGACCGTGATTTTCCATTGCAAGTGTCTTTTATGGGAGGATGTTCTGGTCACCATCCTCCCATAAAAGAAGACACAACCCAAAACGTCTTTTCACCTTTTCTTCTATAAAAATATGTTTCGTGTTGGACATGCTGGTGCACACCTTTAACTCCAGCACTGGGGAGATGGAGGTAAGAGGATCGCAGTGAGTTCGAGGCCACCCTGAGACTACATAGGAGACCTGCACCTCTGGAAATGGGCCTGACTGAAGCCTGGCCCTGCAGGTAGCTGAAAAGAAACTGGTGTTACTGTGAGGTCGGGCAGACATGTGACAGAGCTGTGCTGATGGCCACAGGACCAGGCACTGAAGGGCCACTTGCCCGCAGCTCTGGTCACCCTGTCAGCACGTGCACTGTGGTAGCCAGGAGAAGGGCAAGAGTCCAGATGTGTCCCCTTCAGATGCTGTCCTTGGTGGCCCTCACATCTCTAGTGCTTGAGGGGACACGGAAGGACAGGGATGTGAGCCAGCTCCAAGGTCTGTCTCAAACCACATCTTGGGGAAACCAGTATCTCACGTCCCAATTAACTCAGGACTTATAGGAACTCCCAGCAAGAAGGTCACAAAACGGGTCCCTCAGTCTCCTCACAGCCTGTCAGAAGGGACACCCCATCCCCCTTCCCTGAGGGCACAAAGCAGGCCCAAGGCAGGCAGAGCCTCTGCCTACACTTTACTGTGTTTTGTGTTTGCAGGAGGTCACCTCTCATCATGGCCGTTCCTGGGCCACTGACCTCACAGACCAAACCCAAACCCACCTGAGGACTCCTCCAGCCAGCTCCCAACCATTCAGGGGAGTCCCCTTAACTTAAGAGCAGACACACTTGGCTCAGTTTCCCCACAAGACAGCACCCTTTCACCTACACCTTCCATTTCCAATGTCACAGCCTCAGCCCTGAAGCCGACTCCAACTACCTCTCCTGGCAGGCCTTTGCCATGGCTGTCCCAAGATGGCTGTCCCTGTCACCACACTGCAAGGAGCACACAGCATTTTCCACCGGACCTTGGGCTACCCAGAAGCCTAACAGAAGGACTTCCGACCATCTGATGTGTAGTGATGGGTCAGTCCCCAGTGGACCCACCTCTGTGCCTTTAGCAGCTTCCTGGCTCCCGACAAAGCTTACCGAGATCTCCTGAGAGTAAGTGAACAACGCAAAGGTTTTGTACATCCGGAACATGCTGTTTTTAAATACACTGTGCAGCCAGTGCCTCGTGGTGGCCAGCGCCCGTTGGAGGATGTCCATCATCTGGTCCTTCCTAGCTTCAGCTCCAGAGTTCTCTGGGGCATCCTGCGGGCATGTGAGAAGGGTTCACAGGATTAGTTCTGCGGCTCCCGTGCCCACAGGCCACCTGAGACAGGCGCGCTGATGTCCCTAGAAGCCTGACAGGAGGGACGTGGAGGAGAAAGTCTGGCACTTTTGTCACGCAGCTAAGGTTTTTTTTTTTTTTTGGTTTTTCGAGGTAGGGTCTCGCTCTAGTCCAGGCTGACCTGGAATTCACTCTGTAGTCTCAGGGTGGCCTTGAACTCACGGCAATCCTCCTGCCTCTGCCTCCCGAGTGCTGGGATTAAAGGCGTGCGACACCACGCCCAGCTGCAGCTAAGGTTTTGAGCTGACTCGGCCTCCACCAAGAGCTCCTACTGGCCTTGCCCTGTGGAGGTGCTGGAAGCCTTTCCAAACTTGGGTGTGAAGATGGCCCTCCAGCCACACGGAGCTTCCAGAGGTGCCCCAACCAGCCAGATGTTCCTCAGTGTCTCATAATAATCCTCTGCAGCCAAGAGGCTAAAACGAGTCCTCTCCTCACAGATCCTCTCTGGGGAGGCATCCCTGGCTTCCCTCTTCCCAGCTCAGCAGAACAACCTCATCCCGGGCTCCAGGCCCATGTGAACTGAGCCATCTCTCCTGTGGCTTCTTCCTTTCACCTCCAGAAACCATCACCAGGCAGCAAAGCAGCTGTGGCCCCACGAAAGGTCTTCACAAGGCAGGACAGCAGCGGTGTGAACGTTTCACCCAGAGCCCCACAAGTCTGGGACCCACCACCTCCCCATCTCCTAGAGAACCATCCCCACCCCCTTGCCAAGCAGATGTGCCTCAGTGGGGGAGATGAACTGTTCACAGAGAAACAGCAACAAACACAGAGTTCTGCCAGGGTACAAACCAAGATGAGAAACTCAAGACTGTCTAGAGGAAAACAGGCCCTTGAGGACAGGAGGCCTCAGGCAGGGTGGCAGGTGGTTGCCCCAGAGCAGAGAAGATTCTGGAAGAATGACACCAAGCGGAAGCAAGACCTCGATTGATGTGTCTGAATTGCTCAGCCTCTTCCAGAACAATTGGAAGCCCAGGCATTCCATTAACTGTGGACTCCAGCCACACACGGGCTCACCTTGGAGTCCTTGTGCCCCCTGCACTGGCAAGGGTCGAGAAGGTCAGTAGACAAGTTAAAGGGCCAGCCCTCTGAGGCAAAACCCTGTTGCTGAAGAAATCACAGAATGCCATCAATCAGCATCGAGAGACCCTTCAACATCCGGAACGGTATCCAGCCCCCAGAAGGCAGTTAGTGTAGTGCTAGAAGGCACTGCACAGGCTGCCAGGGGAAAATGATCAACAACAGCTGGAGTAAACAGAGACCACTGACACGAAACACAATCTGTGGTCATGAGTAGGCTGACCACACCCCCTACTGGGAGAGAACAGCAAACCAAGAAAGGAGCACTTGTGCAACGGAGCCTGAGCCTGGGGGAGACAATCAACAGTTTTCAAATTCGGCCAAGTTTCCACTTAGTGAGGGGGACCCCTTGTCTGGAACGTGGGATTCTGGGCGATAGTCACCGGATCCTGTACTCTTGGGCTCCCAAGACAAGATGCACTATGGGAGCAATTGACGGGGAGGCTACTAAAAATAGAATCTAGGTAAACCAGAAATGTGTATATTTGTTAGCCTACACTGATCACACTCTCCGATGGACATTGTGCTTGTATTTTTCAGGATGCAGCGAGAGAGCTGAGGCCCATCTAACCCTACCAACCGACCGTAGGCCGATACCTGAGATTCTGGCAAGAGAGGAGCCACCACAGTCATACCGTGGAGGATCCATATGGAACCCCACAGAGAATGACGGGAGGAACGAGGGACCCACAGCCACAGACATTCAATCTACACAGGATAAGCCAGTGAGACAGAAACCAATGATCTTCGACACAAAGACCCCTAAACT
>PVHP010055318.1:0-10170 GCA_004024765.1 Zapus hudsonius | reverse complement strand
GAGGTTGTAAAACCCAAACTGCCATCAGCTGAGGATCGATCTATCAGAACACATTCATTTGTTTGTGGGGGACACCTGGATCAAACCATGACACCTTGGCTCCTCTTACTCAACTTCCCTATGCCCCTATGATCCATTGCACATCATAAGTGCTCATTACAGTTTTAAATTGAAATGAATTTAGGAACTGCTAAAATCCTTAGGATAATTTTTATTAAAGTCGGGGAAAAAAAGATACAGATCCCAATTTCTACAGCCTTCCAGAGCACACACTTTTGAGAAATTATCATAGAAACCCGAGCAAAAAATGACAAGTATAATAAATCCTTTTTGATTTAAAATAGTTAAAAGGTGTGGAGGAGTGAGTATAAATGAATATATGACATTATGCGCATGGATACAAAGGACCAAGTTTGAGGCTATTTTAAGAAAAACTGTCTTTTAGCTTTTGATGTTAAAGTATTCCTGCTTACTTGAATCAATGTTGGGGTTCAGAGCTTTAGGGTAAACTTGTCAAGGGGTCTTTGCTCTTTAATCTGTTCCCCAACTCTCATTTGGCCCTTATTGCTAGAAGACACCGAGTCTCCTCTCTGAGGGCTTAGATAAATTCTGTTATTATCACAGCACTCCTTTGAGGTTGTTGCTCCAGAACCCTTCTAGACCACAAGGCTCTACGAAAGGAAAGCTATTTGACACATGTGTGGTGCTCCGCATTCCCTAGCTGGTAGCGCTTTGATAACGGAATGAATCATCAAGAGAACGAGAGAACAGATCTTCTGAAGGCATGGAACCTAGTGGCTACAGTGGGCATAGGGGTGCTTCTTTACCAACTCATGCTGGAGTTGAATTCCCATTGTCAGATACTACAAGGGCGGAAATGGAACCCAACTGTGGGGTTCAGAGGTGGCCTTTGGGAGATGATTAGGGTTAGCTTAGGACATGGGGGTTCTCTATGATTGAATCCTGATGTCTTTATAAGAAGAGAAAGAGAAGGAGACCAACACACACTTCACCCCAGGGAACTTCCCCCTCAATCTGTAAGCTTGAAGTAAACATATACACTTTCCCTGTCTTTCACCATGGGATGCCTTCCATCGTCTTGGGATTCTACCTAAAAGGGCCATCACCACATGTAGCACCTTAGTCTTGAACCAAAACTGTGAACCAAAATAAACCTCTTTTCTTGGTAATTTACATAGTCTTTGGTTCTCTGGGGTTAGCAGCAGTTTGCTGACTATGACCACCATGATTTCACAAACCTAAGAGATGGGATACCTTCATCTGGCAGAAGGGCTGTGCAACGTTGGTCATCCCCAAGAACAAAGGTGTCATGGGGGTCTGGCATGTGAACTGGGTCGAGAGTGGGTACATTCCAGGAGCCCTACCCCATTCCAGGTTGAAAGAACAGTAGGATATGGTTTCTGTTTGTGTGTTTTTGAGTTAAGACCCTAAGGAATTTGATCTGTGAGTAAGATTTGGTGTTACAAATTAGTTTTTCTTTGCTCACTTATAAATTAGTCATATATGGCTCTTGTCAGGATTTATGGCATATTTTCTCTTATGACAACCTTGCTCCACAACTCTTTATTACGTCTTAGAAAACATTTCTAGAATTTTAATTAAAATGATGATGAAAATATTTTTTTACAGCTATCATGGGAAAGATTTTAAATGATACACAATCCCACTGTTCTATCATTGGACATGTTTTCCTTTCTCTGTAGTTTCTTCTAGGCTTTGTCTATATGCAGACAAAATTATCTATATCTCAAATAGAAATTTGTATTATTTACTGGTCATTTAGCACTATAAATATCTTATTTTACATGTTGTTTAATTAGTTTTAATAATTAGCTCTATGAGAGCTTGTGGTAGTTTTAATGTATGTTCCTCATTGACTCAGTGGTTAAACTTGAAACTTGGATCTCCAGCCACCTGGCTAGAGGAGGGGTGTGTGTGTGCGTGTGTGTGTTTGTGTGTGTGTGTGTGTGTGTGTGTGTGTTGGGGGGGCAGGTGTGGTGTGTAGGTCAAAGGTGTATTTGGGAGAGAATCTAAATTCGAGTCTAAAGACATGCAGAGAGGTCCTAGCTCTGGTGAGGTCCTGCTTGCTGCTTTTGGTGTTTTCTGGCTGTTTAGTTGGTTGTTTCTCTCTGCTTGGATGTATGGAAGCAGTTTCTTCAGCTACCACTATTGGAACTTCCCGTTGGATCTGTAAGCTTGAAGTACACCCGTTCCTCCCATAAACTGTGTCTAGTTTGGATGTCCAGCCTAGCCATGTCAAGCTGTCTACAGCAGAGCTATAGAATACATTCATTAATGATAAAATAGCATAAATTATTTAATCTTGTAATTAGATATAAAAAAGAATTTTGCCAGGTGTGGTGGATGTGCATGCCTTTAATCCCAGCATTTGGGAGGCAGAGGTAGGATGATTGCTGTGAGTTTGAGGCCAGCCTGAGACTACATAGTGAATCCCAGGTCAGTTTGGGATACAGTAAGACCCTACGTTAAAACAAACAAACAAACAATTTTTATTTAACTTCTTACTCTTAAATAATGTGTTTTAAACATCTAATTTATTGCATGTAACTATGTTGCCCCAATAAATATTTTCCAAAGTAAATATACGTAACATTCCTTTATACTTAATAAACTGTGTTAATTTGGGGGGTATCAAAATAAAATCTTCCCAATTGAGTGATTAAACAATTGAAATGTATTCTCTCACAGTTCTAAAGGCTGAAAGTTTTAGTTAAAGTTATTGATATGCTTCCAAAAACTGTAGGAAAGAGCCTTTCCTTCCCTATTTCTAGCTCCGGGTGGCTTCCAGAAATCTTTGCGGTTTCGTGGCTGTGGCTACATCACTCCAATCTCTGTGTTCATGGTCACATGGCCTCCTCTGCTGTTTATCTGTGTACGTAGCACCCACCACTGCACCTCAAGATCCTTAACTACTTATACTTGCAAATTTCCTATTTCCTATTCAGGTCACATTCACAGGTACGGGGCTTAGGTCTTGTCACATATCTTCTGGGAGGATTCTATTCAATTCACTATGTCTTAGTCTAAAACCTGACATTCTAATTAGGAACCAAGGGGACCTCATAGCCCATAACCCCTCCTTTCAGCCATGTCTGTTCCTTATAGAATCCCTGAGAAAATGGATGCAGTGACAAACCAGAGGTCTACAAGTTGTGTGTTTCCTCTTGCTCAGACATATCCTCTGAAAAATCCAAGTGAAAGTGAGACCTAGTCTGGCATTTGGCTCTTATTATCCCTGAGCCCACATGAAGGTTATAATGAGGATAGAACTCCAGAGCGGGTACAGCATAACTGCTCTTTCCCAAGAGGACAGGTGTATCCCCACCCATGCTCAGAGCCTCATGGAAGAGATAAGTGGAAGAGGAAGATACTAGAGACTAAGCAACCATTGGCTGGGCTCACCACCCCTGCTACATGCAGCGGAACAGGCACAGGAACACCCTTCATCCCTAGGGACACCGCCACAGTGAAAGGTACCTAGTAAATGTATCACAATATAATGAAGATGACCCATGTCTTCCCTTTAGGGTGAGGAGGATAAGGAGAACGTCTGGGAGGAAAGTGGGTACTTAGAAAGGTGATTTTTCTCTCCATCAATAAGAGAGTATGTTCCTTACATTCTGTCACATAAGTGTCATTCGAATACGTATGTATTAGTCAGTTTTCCAGAACTGTGACAGAATGCCTGACATAAACAGTGTAAAAGGAGGCATGATTTCCTTGGCTCACAGTTCCGAGGGTTTCTGTCCATCATGGTGTGGAGGGGCCTGGTAGAACAGCTCCCATCGTGAGGACAGAAAGTGGAGAAGAACAATGACTGGATGGAGCCAGGACCAGTTACAGCCTCCCAAAGACATGTCCTCAGGAACCTACAACTTCTACAGTGCCTCCATAGTCGATTTAAAGTTTGAATTCACCAAGAGATTAATTTTGTTAGCACTCTTGGGGTCTAAATCTAATTGAGTCTGGAAACACCATCATGTATTTTCCCAAGAATGTGCTTCAAACTGGGAAGATGGCTGAGCAGTTAAAGGTGCTTGTTACCCAAGCCTGCCAGCCCAGGTTCGATTCCAGGGTGCTCATGTCTTGTGCCTCTTTAATTACAACTCCCTCCATTCAGTCAATGGGCACTAATCCCCGTGGCCTTAAGGCCAACACCCTCTGGCAGATAGATGATACTTATATCCCTGAATTTGGTTGACAAAAATATGTTTTTATAACTGTCGACAATACTCCCACTTCATCTGGGGGACAAGTCAGACAGGGGAAAATTCTAAAAAACTTAGCAATCATATGCTATCCACCTTCCTGGTGATGGGCATTCCTTAACAGATAAAGACAGATAACGACCCTGCCTTTGTCAGTGCTCAGTTTAGGGTCTTCTGCTTATAATGGGAAATGACTCACCACACAGGAATTCCCTATAATTAGCAAGGCCAAGTAGTTATTGAAAGAACTCACCAAACCCTTAAAAATCAGCTTAATAAACAAAAACACATTAATTACTCTCCCAATATCCAATTAACCATGGCTTTAACCACCCTTAATATCTTCAACATATACAAAAGTTCATCACGCATCCCATCTCCCTTCATTGGACCGAGCCAAAGATTATTCCTGCCATCCTGGTACGATGGCGGGACCCTTCATATGGAAAATGGAAAGGGCCAGACCCTCTCCTAACAATGGGGAGAGGATTTGCTTGTGTTTTTCCACAGGACCAACCCAAACCTATTTGGATGCTGGCTCGAAATGTCCGATTTCACATCATTGACCAAGGAGATGGCCAAACTGACACTGACAGACGGAAAACCAAAACGCCCCTCTGACGACCCCTCGGAAGATCCGCAGATCCTCACTCAGGTAAAGTCATATATTGGATAAATTAGAAATGTGCTCTCCTAATCTCCTAGGTATTTCTCAATTCAATCAAGTTTACAACCAAAATTAACCACACACAGTACTACTTAATATGCACTTGAAAACGTTATTTCATTTGCTCATTTCAATGTTTCTATTCTATGAACTCGTTGCTTTTAATAGCTAATGAGATGACATAAAAAATTAAACAAGAAACGTCATGATTGCCTACACAGATTCCCAAAACATGAGTAATAAAGTCCAACATTCATTTCTGGCTAAAAAGTCAAATCAAATCAAATACAAACCTCAGAAAACTTATGAAATTTCTTCAATTTAATAAAAGGCAGCTACCAGAACTGAACTTTCCAAAAACACTGAGACGTTTTTATGAAACTAACAGTTCAATATATGTATGTTTGTGTGTGTGTGTGTGTAGTATGTTTATGTCTTTCTAAAATACACATGCTGAAGCCTTAACTCTCCATGTCATAATAATAGGAGGTAGGGCCTTAGAGCAGTGATTAAGTCATGAGTAAGATTACTGCTCCTATAAACAGGTCTCCAGAAAGACAGCTAGCCGCTTCTATCAGCAAGGTGACACCATCTATGAACCAGGTAGCTCGTAGTCACCAGACACTGAACCAGCACATGCTTTCACCTTGGGCTTCCAAGACTCTGAAACAATGATAGATACATTTTTGGTGCTTATAAGCTATGTTTATAGTATTTTTTGCCATAGCAAGTCAACTGGAACTAAGATTGTAAATTACTAGATTCTAATGCCTGAGAATGTGGAGACTGTATCACATTACCTGTTTCACACCTTTAAGCCCCTCCTTCGCCCCAGTCTCCTTCCTTAGAGAATGATAACACTCACATTGCTTGCAATCTTATTATCAATGAGCCATTACATTGAAAAGATTTACCATGAAGAGGAAAGTAGATGCTTGAGCAATGGTAGTTCCTCTATTCTTACTAAGAGAGGAGCTGCGCTCTCGGAGACTTTAATCAACATATTCTATAACATAATGATAGGGTAAGAGAAGTATTTCCATCACGATCCATCATCACAAGGAAAAATAACTTCAGGAGGCACGTAGGAGACAGGTGGGTTTTTAAGCGGGTAGAATGTCTATTATACTGACTTGTTAATGATTCACTGAGCAGTTTGATTTGAGAGACAGCAAATCTGAAGGCTGGAAAATGCCGATCTTTTGAAGGAGCAATTACCTGTGATTAAATCGCAGAGCCTTTTGAAGGAAGGAAGAAGCCACTTTGCCTTCAGAGTGAGCTGCGTGACTCATGGAAAAGATAACTTCCCAGAGACCTGGAGAAAGTCTGCACGCGGAGTTTCAGAGGTGCAGATGCCCGAAAGATACAGGAAAGATTCCCCATAATGCCAATATAGTCCTGGAAGCTGTCTGTGATCTCACCTTGCTATTAGCATGTATAAAATAGAATTAAAAATGTAGGAATGAAGGGTAAATTCCCATACGGCAATGCAACCCATGCTAATATTTTAACACAGTTACCTCTCAATATCTACGGGGAGTTACCTCCTCTGTAAAATAACCAATCCATGTCTTCTCTAATATTTTAAATCATCTCTGTATGACTCTAAACAACTAATATAATGTAAATGGTAGATAGTTATTATACTATCTTATTGGGGGAATAATAAGAATCTCTCCATATATATTTAGATGAAAGCTATTTTCCCCCAAATATTTTTGATCCACAGCACTTTGAATTTGTGGATCTGGAATCTAAAGATCTAAAGGGTTGGTGACATTCGTGGACTTTTCCCTTGTCCTCAAGCTCTTTCCAAGTCTGCACTCTCCTCCCTGACCCACAAACCAGTCACAACCCTCCATATACATTTATACTTAGCCTATGAACTTCATCCCAACTGGAAGCCTAATTTATATCTTTGAAGTTATAAGAAAATGGGATCCAAATTATCGTGCAGATTGCCAGCTTGAAACCCCCTCCCAGCCTGGGAGCGTTTCTGTTTTACTTTCCACTTCATTTCCCTAAAATAAACCTTTCTTAACTTACCCTCTGTGTCTACACTTGCCACATTCTTTGTGAGTCCCAAGATAAGAGCTCCAGAACCACTGGCTTGAGAAGTACCAGTGACTGGCACTCAAACCCTAAACTAAGCCCAGCCACAGCTGAGAAAGGCACAGCATTCTGAAAAACAGTAATAGGTGGTTGGAGATGTTCAATTCCCGACACCCACATAAGCCAGATGTACAATGTGGCACATGCATCTGGAGTTCGTTTGCTAGAGGCCCTGGCATGCCTATTCTCTCTCTCTCTCTCTTTGCTTGAAAATAAATAAATAGAATAGTTTTTTAAATGGTAATCATAGTCACTCAATAAGTGGCCCATTCCATGACCCTATGAATCAGGCAGTTCTTTTGGGTTGGGAAGCAATGCTGGTCTTCCTGTCTCCAGAAAGGGCCAGACTTGTTGCACCAAAGATCCTCGCAACTTCTCAGAGGCAGGAGAATCCCACAGACAGTTTAAACCAAAGATCTCATGCCACTGTTTAAATTCCAGAATGAGCTCATCTGATTGGTCAGCTCAGCATGAGATTTTTCTCTGGACTTAACTGTGCTTGGAAACAAAGATTTGCAATCACAGAATTTCTGAATTGATAGCCAGTCAGTCAAATTCTGTTACTTCCACTGATATTTTAATTTTCTGGTATAAACATTTTCCATGTCATCATCATTTGCTCATTACCATATTTTAAAAATATTTTATTTATTAGAGAGAGAGAGAGAGAGAATGGGTGTGTGATGCCAGGTCCTCCAGCTACTGCAAATTAACTCCAGATACATGTGCCACCTTGTGCATCTGGCATTATGTGGGTCCCAGGGAATTGAACTCAGGTCCTTCTCCTTTGTAGGCAAGTGCCTTAACCGCTGAGCCATCTCTCCAGCCCATCATTACCATATTTAAAATAATTCAGAAATGGTAGTTGTGGTGACCAAATGTTCCCTATAGGCTCATGTGTTGAATTGAATTCTTGCTACACAGGTGGTAGCAATTTGGGAGAGTTGTGATATTTTTGGGAGGTGGAGCCTTGCTGGAGGAGGTGTGTCACTTGGGGAGGATCTTGGGGCTTATCAGTCCAGCCCATTGGGTGTTCAAAGCTACCTCACTCTTGCTGCTTCCTCCCAGCTGATGTGGCAAGACATGATGCCCAATGTCTGCTTGGGCCATACTGCCCTGCCGTGAGGAAACTTTCCCTCCACTGTAAGCCAAAATAAACCTTTTCCTAAGCTGCTTTTGGTCTGGTGTTTTGTCTCAATAATGAGAAGCAGACTGCTACAGTGGTCAATGCCCTGGACGGCTGTTGAGTGCTGTATATCCCATTGTTAAAGAAGCAAATCACTTCTCGGATGTTGTTCTTAGCTGAAGAGAATAGTGTATGTTTCATTCTGAGACCATTCCTAGAAACTGCTTTCAAAGCATTTTCAAAGATCCCAGCCGGAATGGGTTGGCCCACCTCTCAGGGTTTAACTCCCCTTCCATGTTCCGAATAGACTGTCTGGTTTTTAGTTCCTGAGTCACCAGACACCCAGCTCCCTGAGTAGAAAGGCTCATTGCTTCCAGTATTTGAGTCTCCACCCACTGAGTGGACTGGCCCATCACTCCCTCCCTCCTTCCTGAGGGCATGCTGGTTCTTTCCGGATGTGGTCTCATTTCCTGCCAGACTGTTTACAACACAGTATACAATGTGTGTCTTACAGAAATGACTTGGGCCTCCTTGCCTAGAGGTGACATAAACCTATTTTCTTTTTTAATCAACCTTCAACTGAGAATCAGATTAAAAGAAAAATACTTGGTAAATGAAAGTCTGAGAATCCAAGATAGAAAGCACATTTGATTTTGAGAATATGAAAAGAATCCTTAGGCTTTTTTTTTTAAAAAAAAGGGAAATCAAGTAGAAACAGTACAAGCTCTAAAATTAGGTTTCACTAGCCAACTAAAACCCTGGAATATTATTGCCTAAGGCTAAGATTTGATCTGCACTGAATACCTCCACCTGTTCAGAATCTCCATGGGCAAAATGTCACGTTGTTTTATTATTGGGACTTGAAGTTTTTCCTTCTCTTCTTTCTAAATTTTAAGTATAGGCTGGATGACAGTTATACTATTCTAAAAGGTTCAGACAGGAAGTCAGCCATGGGACTTTAAAAAAAACATGTTTGTATTTATTCATAAAGGAGAAAGAGAGAAAGAGAGAGAGAGAGAATCGGCATATCACAGCCTCTTGCCACTGTCTTTATGTGGGTACTCTGGAACTGAACGACCCAGGCTGGCGTGCTGTAACTGCCGAGTCATCTCCCCAGCCTCCATGGGACCTTTTGAGACAGAAAGTTTGGACTTTTAGTGCTGTACATCTGTCATTTCAGTAACAGTGAGTGCTGGACACATGGCCACCTCTTTTACAGGTGTAGCTGCTTCCCACCCCAGGACACTCCTTAACGTCTGGCTATCACTGATTTGTTCTCCATTTTATCATTTGTCTTAATTCATGAGTGATGTGTAGGGCTGGAGAGATGTCTCGGCGGTTACTGTGGTCGCCTACAAAGCCTAACATCCCTGGTTTGATTCCCCAGTACCCACGTAAAGCCAGATGCACAAAGTGGCACATGTGTCTGGAGTTGGTTTGCAGTGGCTAGAGGCCCTGATGTGCCCATTCTTTCTGTCTCGTCTCCTCTCCCCTCCTCTCCTCCCCTCTCCCTCTTCTCCTCTTCTCTTCTTTCTCTCTGCTTGCAAATAAATAAAAATATTAAAAAGAGTGATGTGTAAATTCAAGAGTGTGGTGTTTATATAACCTTTGAAGTCTGACTTTTCTTTCACTCAGCATCTTTGAGATTTACTGAACTTGTTGAATTCATTCTTCATTATTCCTAAGTATCATTACATATGATGGCCATGGAATTATTTGTTTAATCAATAACCTACCAAAGAACACCTGGGCTATTGTCAGTCTTGGATTATGAATAAAATTGCTAAGGTACATTTGAAATGATATTGTGGGGACATAAGTTTTTATTTATATGGTGCCAACAGTGGGCACCATCATTTAAAAAATTTCATATCCATCCCTCCTTCCCTTCTCCCTTTGTTCCCGTCTTGTTTATTTTTATTTTCTAGGATTTCTTTTAGTATTTATTTATTATGTTTTTAATTAGTATGCAAAGTAATGGGTTTCAGAGAGTCCTTATAGAACCTTCTCTCCCC
>PVHP010055317.1:0-10182 GCA_004024765.1 Zapus hudsonius | reverse complement strand
AGGCATGACACCCATCAGTGACAACACACTTGGGCCAGGAAGACTGGGATGAGTACTAAGATATACAGGATACCTTGCCACAAGGACTAATACAGACAGCCCACAGAGGAGGATATACAACTGATCAGGGATGGGGAGGGGGGGAATTGGGGAATTCGGGATAACTACGCATGGTTTGCCCACTAAATAATGTAACACATTATGGACAATAAATATATATTAAAAAAAATTAATCAGAAAAAAAAATAATTAAGTAGTAAACAATGAGTAGGAGAGAGGGCCCAGCTGTAAGTACTGGTGAGCTTCATAGATGAGTGCTAATTGCATGATCTGAAAAGCAGAGAGACAGAAGACTAGAAAAAAAAATTAAAGCCTTAGGGATATGTGGAGGTTTAAAATGGGATCTGACATTCATGTCATAAGAGTCAGAAATGGCAAGTGGAGAGAGGGGATTTAAAAATTGATTAAAAAAATGATGGCCAATAGCTTTCTAACTTTTGTCAAATACATATTTAAATAAATCTCAGTGGAATCCAGAACATTTTCAAGTAACCATTGGGAAAGGAAGGAAAAAGAAACTAAAGATTGAGAAATAGAAGAAACAAAGAGAAAAAAAGTAATAAAAGTAATTCAAGACTTAATTCTAATTTGTCAGTTGTAGTGTCAAATACAAGGGCTCTAAAAGTACAGCAAAAAGACAAAGGATAGAAAAATGCATCCATTGTAGTCAGGCACAATGACAAACACCTGTAGTTCCAGCTCCTTTGGAGGCAGGGGAAGTGGCGGGGCAGGGTAAGAGGCAGAGGCAGAGGTAGAGGAAGCAAAGGAGGCAGAGTCAGAGGAGGCAGAGGAAGAGCCAGAGGCAGAGACAGAGGAGCCAGAGGCAGAGGAGACAGAGGCAGAGGCATGGCCTGAAGCCTAGAAATTGGCATCACAGTTTAATGTCATGTCAAGTTTTCTATTAAAATGTACATTAAAAGAACCCCAGTGGTGCAACTATTTAGCAGGCAGTATTACATATAAAATACACATAAGAATTTAAAAGTTATGCTAGGAAGATGTTTCAGTCAGTAAAGTCCTTTCCAGACAAGCATGAGGTCTTTACCTCAGATCCTGTGCACTAAGATAAAAATGCTAGACTAGAAAGATGGCTTAGTGGTTAAAAGCGCTTGCTTGCAAAGCCCAATGACCCAGGTTCGAGTCCCCAGTGCCCATATAAAGCCAGATACACAACAGGGCACATGCATATAGAATTGTTTGCAGTGGCGGGAGGCCCTGATGTGCCCATACTCACTGTCTCTCTCTGTCTCTTTCTGTGTCTCTGTCTCTCTCTCAAATAAATAAATAAATAAACAAAATATTTTTGTTGCTGAGTGTTTGTTAAATAGCAGTGGGCCCTGCAAGCCTTAAGGCTGGCCAGCCAGGCTAAATGTGCCAACTGGTGCAATAGTGGCATGTCTGTTATAGGGGAAACCAACTGCTCTCTGGTTGGATTGCCTGCTCTACAGGAGGGAATGCATGCCTGGTACTGAAAACCTAGTCAAGAGTCTATGGTTGGGATGTCATAAGCCCTAGGGGAGTAACAACTATTGTTGTCTGGCTAAATGCATACATTGTACCCACCAAAGTGCCCTCTAAACATTTTTAATGTTTACATTTATGCTCATATATTTATGCTACTCTCACTTTTGGCTAGAGAAGCTCCTCTTTTTCAGATGTCTGTGACCACTGGGGTGACTAAAAAGTCACCATAATGCTTAGAAGAAGTGACAGTCGGGTGGTCAGCACTACATGAGACATCTCTAATACATCCTCCAAGGCTCAGGAGCTATTGTGGAAGAAATGATGAAAAGAACATAAGAGCCAAAGGAAGGAAGGACAGCTTATAATTCTGGTTTCCAGACACAAATAGCCTTGATACTTGATGGCCTCACAGTGCCTGACACTATCCACACAAGATCTTCATAATGAAGAAAATAACGATGGCATCAAAATAGAAGGAAATCAGTGGAAGGTGGATTTGGGAGGGGAAATTTGGGGTTAGTGGATGGGAATTACCATGGTTTATTGTCTATACTTATGGATGCTGTCAATAAAAAGTGTCAAAAGTGCTGAGTGTCACATTGCACTAGGGAGACAGACACAGTTGAATTCCCAGAGCTTGCTGTGTAGCTCTCTTACCCAATCAATGAACTCTGAGTTCAGTGAAAGACCTTATCTCAAATATTAATTTAACCGGGTGTGGTGGTGCACACCTTTAATCCTAGTACTTGGGAGGCAGATGTCGGAGGATCCCTGTGAGATGGAGGCCAGCCTGGAGCTACAGAATGAGTTCCAAGTTAGCTGGTGCTAGAGTGAGAACCTACCTTGATAAAACAAAGAAAAAAATTAAATTGGAGCATGATGGAGGAAGAACCTGACATCTGATCTCCACATACACATGCACAAACATGGGGCCCTCCACATGAACATACATGCACACACAGATGCACATCCCACAAATACATATGTAAAAATGTTAAACTAAAAAGCATATATGGTTATGTTAGTAGTACATAAATATACTTTAAAATAAAGAAAATGATTAGATACAATAGGCATTAAATTATGATGTCAAGATCAATAGTTCAGGAACAGGTAACCTTAACTATGTCTAAAATCAATGATTAATGATATAACTGAGGTTACATAGCCTCAGTTACAGTGGAGAAAGTCAAAAGCCCAGCTTCACCAAAAAATAAAAGTGGTAAACAGAAAAATCAGCAAAGATATAGAAATGTGGATAAATCAACCAGAAACTGATTGATCTACAAAGAACACTTCACCCACAATGGCAGAACACATAATTCTTGTTTGTTTTTTTCAAGGTTCTCACTCTAGCCCAGGCTGGCCTTGAAATCATGGTGATCCTCCTACCTCTGCTTCCCCCGTGCTGGGACTAAAGGCATATGCCACAATGTCCTGCTCTTTTCCAGCACACCTAGAACACCTGTTAAAAATAATATCATAGTTTATTAAAAAAGAAGTATAAAGAATTGAAATCACACAGTATGTTTTCTGGGACCATAACAAAAATAAACTAGAAGTCACTAATAGATAATTATGATCACCATGAGTTCAAGGCCAACCTGTGCTACTATAATGAGTTTGAGGCTACTTAAGCTATGTAGGCAAACACTATTTATCTCAAAACAGAAACTAAAACTAAATAAATAATAGAAAAGCACAGGAATTTTATTAATACTTGGAAATAAAACCCCACATTTAAGAATTTACATATCAAAAGGTCCTAAATCAAAAACTTCAAATGATAACACTGCATGTGGTACACCAATAATCTCAGGAGGCTGAGGAAGAAGTGTTGGGACAAGATCAATGCCATCCATGACTACATAGTGGTATTAAGCCTGGGCTACAGAATGAAACACATTTTCTACAACACAAAACAAATGACTTAAATTAAAAAAAAATAAAATAAAAGACGTGTTGACTAGGAAATGTAGCACAGTGATAGCATGTTGCCTAGCATGAACAAGACCCTAAGCTTCATCTCCAACACCACAAAAATAAAAAAATGAAATCAAAATAAAATGTTATGTAACTACATGTCATGAAGAAAGATTTTATATTAGAAATCTAAAATGCTACTTGGAGAAATTAGAAGGAGGAGACAAACATTAAACTAACACAAATGAAAGGAATGGAATAGTAATAAGATCAGAGATTAATTAAATTTGCCAGGTATGGTTCTGCATACCTTAGAACCCAGCACTATGGAGGCAGAGGTAGGAGGATTGCTATGAGTTTGAGGCCAGCCTAGGACTACAGATTGAGTTACAGGTTAGCCTGGATTACAGTGAATCCCTAAAACAATCCAATTCCACCAATAAGACATTGGATGATGACTGACATCCTGGCAGGAGACAAACCACCCCTGGCCTTCACACAGGTCCCAAATGAAACCTATGAGAAAGTAGCAAGACAAACAGGACACCAATCACCACAGCAAGTCTGATAACCCATGAAAGGTTATTGGAGACAGATACCAACGATACCCATCACAACCCAGGTCAAAGATCCAGGGATATTTAAGATCTCAACCATAAAGCAGTCTTAAAACTCACCCACCTTGACTCAGGGAACTGAGCAGAAGAAGGGGTGGAAATATTGTAAGAGCAATGGTAGGGGAGAATATCCAGAGACATCACCCCTTTCAACAGCAAGGCACAAATGGGGAAGAAAAGAGAGAAAAACTGGTTGTCGGGTACTTCTCTAGATGTCGGTTACTGCACGGGTCCTTGGCCCCCTGCTAAATGAGCCTGTCTCTCTGGCCAGCAGGAGACCTGGCTCAATCGAGGAAAGGGTGAGCATGGCAGCTGGACAATCACACACAGCCGGGAGAAGTGTCCAAGCAGATCTCAAAACGTTATTTTAGCATCCAAACTTATATACAATCTAGGGATGGGTTGCATTGCCTTATCTTTTGCACAAAGGGGGCTCAATAAACAGGAACACAGCTACAAAAATTCAGCCAGCAGGAGTAAAACCTATTAGCACTTGTAAACAGGATTTAGGGCTGTCAGCCATCCCCCTGTCTCCTGGGGGGCACAGTTGTGCTAGGAACAAAGGCATGAGCTACCATGCTTGGGCTCTCATCCGGATGCATATTAAAACTTAGCTCTCAGATATACAGCCAGGCTGGGTCTGACATCTTACTCTTTTCTGTTTGCTTATAAGCAGGAGAGTTTGGCCACACACTCTGGGACCACTTCATACTTGTCATTGTGGGGGAGTTTAGCTCCAAACAGAACCCCTCAGACCCCAGAACAAGGAGCGAGCCTCCAAAGTGGGCCCCTCATATCCTGAGAGAAAATTACTGTTGAGGAGACAATATCTGGACCCTCAATGCCATGAGCTGTATCTCATTGACTTAATTGCAATTAGCCTAGCCATGGAGACTGTATGAACCAAGATTGAGGAGGCTTTATCCTGTTCTCTGAGCCCCTATTGTTGGTTTAAGGGAGTCCTTAATGACTCCTGTATGATTAATAAAAGTATAATACAAAAGCACAATATTTCTTTAGTCCCCCCTACCTTAAGAAATAATATAACATACAGTATAATATTTTTAGCCCCTAAGGAATAACATAGAACATAGTATAATACTTTCTCATCCCCAAGAAATAACATAAAACATAGTATAGTAATTTTTTATCCCCAAGAAATAACATAACACATTTAGTCCTTGTCTATTTTGGAGGACCACTCCAGACAATGATTTTAGCAGCTGCTAGAAGGGAGTTGATTAGACCCTGTAATAGATGTAATGTCTGTTCTTGCTCCAGCAACACCAAGTCTCAGGGCAAAGGCCAGGGTAGCTGTTTCTTGTCCTTCTCAGGAGAGTGGGGGTGATGGCTTGCAGGGCAGGGTGCCATTTAGCTGCAACAGCAGTTTCTGTGGGGGTAGGGTGTCGTTCTGGCTGTATAGATGTGGGAGCAGCTGCTTCAAGTTCTGTCAGTTGTAAAGATGACAGCACTCTGGACCTTTAGAAGACATGGGAGGCAGCTTGTATCCTCAAGGGTCCCCACATTCCTGTAAAGAAGCATAAATGTCTTGCTTTGCGGGTATCATCCACAAGCGATTATTCATGTGGGGCAGATCTCTCCAATGGGACACAGCCAAATCCTCTCCCAGGTCCTTGGCAACCTTGTGTGGGGTTTCACTACTAAACTTATATAATTCCCCCCTCTCTTGAGGATACCCAAATTGCTGTTGGGAAATGGGAACAAAGAAATCTCTCTCTGATCCTTTTCCTGCTGAATAGGACACGAAGTTAAGGCAACTGGGGGTATTCCTCAGAGAGGGGAGGGGTCCCTATCTAAGGCCTAAGAGAGAGAGAGAGACCCATTAGCCACATTATACATTGCCAAGATTTTGTCCTGTTTCCCATTGTGAGGCAGGAGGTAGGGTGACTCCCCCAGAAGTGGGGAGTGTTTCACATAGGGTGTCCAGTGGAGAGTGGTTCACTGTTTGGATGCTGTCCACTGTAAAAACTCAGATCCATCCCAAGAATTGTTTACTGAATGGCATCATAGCATCTGATATGGTCTGAGATGGTTCCTGTATGGCTTGCAAAGCATAAGACATATATTAATAGTTATCAAGAGAAATATATATATATATAGCATTTTATCTTAATAACAGCACAAGTGTTACTATAGACAAACATAGTTTTTGAAGCATTTTCAGAAATAAGTCCAAATATAGATATCTAACCTGGAAGTCACCAGATCAAGAACAGTCTAGAAAGACAGTGTTACAGTTAGCATTCTAGTTGCTGCGCAGAAAGAACCCAAACAAAAGCAGCTTGTGGAGGAATGGGTTTATTTGGCTTACGGACTCAAGGGGAGACTCCATCCTGGCAGGGAAAACGATGGCATGAGCAGAGGGCTGGACATCACCTCTGCCACAGCACTGCAAACAGTGGCAGGAAGGTGTGCCAAATACTAGCAAGGGGAAGCTGGCTTATAACCCCATAAGCCCGCCCCCAACAACACAGCTCCATTGAGGTTGTAAAATCCAAACTGCCATCAGCTGAGGATCGATCTATCAGAACACATTCATTTTTTTGTGGGGGACACCTGGATCAAACCATGACAAATGTCAATGTACTTAACATTACTGAGATGTATATTTTAAAATGGCTAAAATAATGAATTTTTTGTTATGAATCTTTTAGCAAAACTACAATTTTTATAACCTAGGTGAACTAAGAAAATTGTTTTCTTCCTTTTATCCTTTTATGAAAGATCTCTGCCTCCATTTGTCTCTGATTCAATCTAGTTTTCAGACAGCATCTATGTTGGAAAACATACCAATTATTTAGGTGGGTTTGGAAGCTCAAAGTGTAGAGGCTGAAATAGTTTTCCTCAGATGTCTGAACTTGTACCCTGGAGTAGGGAATATGTCTTAAAGAGTTAGTTTAAATACACAAAATAAGATAATTGTTGAAATAATATCTTAGATGGAGACTCTGTGATTATCCACAATGAATCAGAATCCAGTCCTGTTAAATCAGAACAGCTGAATTCTAATATCAATCTGATTTTGAAAAAGAAAACGTGTGACAACCAATGTTGTTACCTTAACATTGGGCATTAATTAACCTGATATATAGCAATGATTCTTATAAACATAAGACAATTATGTTTCATCCATGACAGAAATTGTATAAAAGCTTAAGTTTCTTCAACCTATTTACCTAATAGGAGGATAGAAGCCACAATGGCTGAAATTAAACCTTAACTTGCATAAGTCCAATGATGACCATTTGATAGCATTAACATGAACAAATAGAAACCATTTAAACCCACAATGTTTTTGGATGTGAGAACCTTATTTTAGAAAATTAATACCAGTAAGCAACCTTTATCTTAAAAACTTAATTTTTCAATAAATTATATACTGACAAAGAAATATAGATAGCCTGGGTGAGTACCTTAAGTGTTCTTTTTGTGGTTTCACAAGCAAAAGAACAGTTGTAGTCTGTTTTATAAAAACTTAGACTAGAGAATCATTTAGTATTTAAAGCTGACCTGTGGCAGTCACTTCTTTTAAAACTTGCTATGACTAATCTTTTTGCAAAACCCAAAAATTAATTTTTTATTAAGAGACTAAGCAAATATCTTTAGCAACCACTATATATAGAAATTTGTACTTGCCAAATGAGTATAACTATTAAAGTGTATCTCTAACCATTGAAGAGCCTGATCCTTAACATAGACCTATAAGTCAGACACTTTCTAGGGGCATTCTTCCCCCCTTTTTATTTATAAGCAAGCAGAAAGCATATAGCACGTACAGTAGACAATTTCTCTAACCATTTAACAATAGATGAGAAAAGAAACCTTGTTTTTATTTTTTTCTTTTGACTCAGTTTACCCATATAATCATGTACTCTAGCATCACAAGGAGGACACAAATATCCTCATTTTATTTCCCTTACATTTGTCAATAAACCAGTTGGCCAGACCAGTTTATGAGGAAGTATTGGAAATACGTCTGTTTCTGGGTCTGTATCCAATGAGCTCTTTTGAATACAGAGTCAGATTGAGCACAATAATATCTTGATTTTTCTATTATTGTTTAGTCAAAGATTGAGAACCAGTACATATAGATGGCTTTTATAGAATTGGTGTCTAACACATATTTACCTTATATAGAATTTAGAGAAATCATAACAATCTGACTTAACTATTAAATTATATAAAATAAGTAATAAGAATTAGACATCCTTATTAATAGGAAATTAGACATTTTTATGTAATGTCTCAGTGAATGTAGTTTTAAGAAAATTGACAACCCATATCTTTTTTTTTAAGTCTTAAATATATATTTATTTTCCATAATGAGTTACATTATTCAGTGGGCAAACAATGAGTTGTTATCCCCAATTTCCCTATGCCCCCTCCCCATCCCTAATCAGCTGGATATCCTCCTCCGTGGGCCGTCTGGATCAGTCCTTGTGGCAGGGGACCCTGGATAGCCCAGTCCTCCTGGCCCAAGTGTGTTGTTACTGAAGGGTGCCATGCCTCTGGATAGTCTCCCCCACCACGGCTCTTACAATCTTTCTGCCCCCTCTTCCGCATAGTTCCCTTAGTCGTGGTGGATGAGTATTAAGGCTGCTTTAAGGTTGTGAGCTTAGGGGTCTTTGTGTCAAAGATCATTGGTTTCTGTCTCACTGGCTTATCCTGTGTAGATTGAACGTCTGTGGCTGTGGGTCCCTTGTTCCTCCCATCATTCTCTGTGGGGTTCCATATGGATCCTCCATGATATGACTGTGGTGGCTCCTCTCTTGCCAGAATCTCAGGTATTGGCCTACGGTCGGTTGGTAGGGTTAGATGGGCCCCAGCTCTATCGCTGCATCCTGAAAAATACAAACACAATCTCCATCAGAGAGTGAGATCATCGGAGGTTAACAAATATACACAATTCTGGATTACCTAGATTCTATTTTTAGTAGCCTCCTTGTCAATCGCTCCCATAGTGCATCTTGTCCTGGGAGCCAAAGAGTAAGGGATCCAGTGACTTTCACCCTGAATCCCAAGTTCCAGACAAGCGATCTCCCTCACTAAGTGGAAAATTGGCCGAATTTGAAAGCTGTTGATTGTCTCCCCCAAGCCCAGGCTCCTCCATTGCACAAGAGCTCCTTTCTTGGTTTGCTGTTCTCTCCCAGGACAACCCATATCTTTAATATTATGTATACATTTAGGCAAACCACAATACCTTTATCATATCTGGAAAATTTTTGCTACCTTGATAACTTTTGAATATCTCTGACAAATCAACCTTCATAGAATTTTAAAAATTGATTGAGGTAGACTGAAAGAAAATAATAAGTCTGTGGCATAGCTAAAATTAGAACATTGTACATTAGATAGGTGCCCTTGAGTAACCCAGAAGAAGGAATTTCTTATCCCAGTAAGCATATAAATTGACCAGAAACCAAATCAATCACAAATTGACCAGAAATCAAATCAATTGAATTCAGCCTGCAGAGCCTTCCCTTAAAGTCCCATGGGGTCTCAGCCATCTCTTGGGGAAAGGCCTCATGGCTATATCGGATTCCTTAGTCCATAGGCAACAAAGACCAATAACCAAAAGAGAGGCAAAACTCAAAATAAAGGCAAAAATCAATTTCTCAAGCTGCTGGTCTCCTACAAATAAAAGGCTGTCCTCCCTGTGGTTAGCCCTGACTGACCATTGTTATTCAGCCCCAGGGGGCCTGCACCTGGATTTCTGACAAGGCAGAAACCTGCATTTCAGAGTGGCTGAAAGATATCACTTTTGTGGCATATTTTCTAACTATGAGAAAATAGCAGACATATTATGGCCCAAACTCGAGACTTTCTTGTTCCAAATCCATAAGTATCAGAGGCATTGCATGCACCATGAGGCTTAACTCACTTTTACATCTGTATAGACAGAGAGAAAACCTTATAAATTAATTTAAATTAAGTCTAAGTAAGCTTAAATAAACCTAAATATTTATACATGACCAATCGTTGCTAGGATACTATGAATGCAGGCTTTATTAGCATTATTTGTGCCTTTCCTGGGGCTGTGGACTGTGTCTCAGACCTCCAAGCCCATCTCCTGACATAAGCACAGCGCTCTGAGCAC
>PVHP010055316.1:0-10182 GCA_004024765.1 Zapus hudsonius | reverse complement strand
ATAATTAGATAGCTCCTGTCCATAAATACCCTGCTCCTTTGTTCTTCGGGGCTCCATCTTGCCTAGACATTCATCTGCCTGCTTGTGGAGCCCGACTGCGCAGCCAAAGAATGAAATCCTCTTGCTTTTGCATCTGCTGGTGTGGTTATTGGAGTTTTGGGGTACGCTCTCCTGAGAGAGGCCTTGGGGGGTCTTTCAGTTCCAGGGCAGCTTGGGCTAGAGTAGGACCCTACCTTGAAAAATAGATAGATAGATAGATAGATAGATAGATAGATAGATAGATAGATAGATAGATACAAAGCAAGAACATTACAACTGGACATGGTGGCTCACATCTGTAAAATCTCAGCACTTGGGAGGCTGAGGAAGGAGGAGTGTGAGTTAAAAGACCAGCCCAGGCTGCATAGTTAGATTCTAGACCTGCCCCCTCGGATTCATGCAAGAATGACGGGAGGGGGGTGGTTTGAAAGATGAGACAAGACAGGAAAAGCCAGATTATGAAGTCTTGAGCTCCACTTGAAAGAGCTTGGATTTATTTGTTCCTTTGTTTGTTTTGTGATGAGAAAGAAGAGTTGGATGGGGTTTTCTTTTTCTCTCTCTTCTATTTCTTTTTTGCTTTAACTGGATGGGTTTTATCAGCAGAATTCAATGGGAATTTTTTTTGGTTTTGGACTTGATTCCCCTGGCTACAGTGTTGAGAGTGAATGAGGGGGGGTATTCTAAACTGTTAAAATAGCCCTGACGAAGTCCCACAAAGCAATGGGCTTCCTCTATAGAAATGTCTCTTGTCACACTCTGTAGGATCAAGGTGTCAGCAGGATCAGCTCCTCCTGCAGGCTGTGGGGCAGAATGTGTTCCAGGACTCTGTCTCGGCTTTGCACGCCTTGCTGGCAATCTGGGCATCACTTGACTTCTAGAAGCATCACCCTGATCTCTGGCCTCATCTTCATATGACTTTCCCGCTGTGTGCATGTTTCTGTGTCCAAAATTCCCCCATTTTAAAATATCATTTATTGATTTTTGTGTTGTTTTGGAAACAGTGAGAGCAGGGATGCTTGCCTGTGCAAATGGCAAACTCCTGATTCATGTGTCACTTTGTGCGTCTGGCTTTACTTGGCTACTGGGGAATCACGCCTAGCCACCATTGCTCCAGTGCTGAGCTCTCTCAGAACCTTCCAGCTATGTAAGCAGTTGGTCCAGTGTGAGTCCACCGCTAACGTAAATCTGCTAACTTTATAGTGACCAAGATCATTCCAGTGGGGGCCACAGGTGCTGCAAAGGAGTGCATCTGATGTGACTAAGGGCACTTGAACCTCGCCTTTCACACAATGTGAAAATCAAAAAGCTGAGGATTGCTACCAGAGGGGCATGGACAGGGCTTCAGCTAGCCCCATCATGGTTTCTAAATATTACTAAAGAATACCCAGGCTCGAGAGAGGGCTCAGTGGTTAAGGCACTTGCCTGCAAAGCTTAATGACCTGAGTTCAATTCCCTAGTACCCACGTAAAGCCAGATGCACAAGGTGACACATGCATCTGGAGTCTGTTTGCAGTGGCTGGAGGCTCTGGTGTGCCCATTTCTCTCTGTCTCTCTTTCTCTGTCTCTCTATCTCTTTCTCTCTTTGTGTCTCTCTCTGCTTGAAAATAAAAAAATAAAATAAAATAAAGAATACCCAGCTTTTTGGATTAATGGATGATTTCAGGGTTGGGGCAGCAAAAGATGAGGCTGGAACAGTTGATACCAGAAACTAAGGAAATGCACAAAAAACAATTGGGTTGTGTCAGTCAAGAATCTAGCTGAAGGGGGCTAGCCATGGCCAAATCTGGATAATTTGAATACCAAAATATATATAACATAATGTGACTTGTGCCCTGATTAGGATGGAGTAGTCTCATTCCTTCAGAGTCCTTCTTCTTCTTCTTTTAGGTTTTTTTTTTTGTT
Organism: Zapus hudsonius; assembly: GCA_004024765.1. Lineage (NCBI taxonomy): Eukaryota > Metazoa > Chordata > Mammalia > Rodentia > Dipodidae > Zapus > Zapus hudsonius. Next base: position 8,241 of record PVHP010055316.1, on the reverse strand, counting down.
TGTTTGTTTTTTTGAGGTAGGGTCTCGCTCTAGCCCAGACTGACCTGAAATTCACTCTGTAGTCTCGGGGTGGTCTCGAACTCATGGCAATCCTCCTACCTCTGCCTCCCGAGTGCTGGGATTAAAGGAGTGCACCACCACACCTGGCTCAGAGTCCTACTTCTTATTGCTAACAAGGTCTGGATGTAAAAGTCAAAAACCATAAGGTGACAAGGAAAGGTAAGGAGAAGAAGACAGACTTCCTGGGGACCTCAGGACTCGAGTTGGCAAGTTTCCTCAGCTCCACTCTCTCCCCTACATCCTGGACAAAGAGTCACAAGAAGTCTCTGATCCAGAATTACCAAGAGGTATAGACAGAAAAAAAGGCCAACACAACGCTCTTTCCTCTTAGCCAATGGTCCAAGGAAAAGGTGCAATAATAACAGAAATCATTTAGATTAATACTAGCCTTGAACTAGCCAAATACCAGTAGAGAAAGGAACCCAAAGCCTCCCAATGTTTCACAAGGGAGCTGGAAGCTGAGCCTCTACCTCCACTGGCCATCAGCAGATTTAACAAGGCAGCATAGGTAGGTTTAATCAGGGTTCCACATTCCCCCCAACTCTGTGTTCATGAATTGGAAGATGCAACATAGGAAACCTGTCAACTCTCACCCCTGTTCATCTGTGGTAGTCAGCCACACGCTGCTGGGATGAATCTCCAACTAGGCACAGTTTTGGAAGGAAAATATTTATTGAAGTAACAGATCCAGGGTAAGTTCCAGAATGGTGAAAGAGGCTGGCCCCTTTCACAGATCCAAGCAGAGAGAGAAACCCATCCAGCACCTCCAGTCAGCACACTCCAACTAACAACCAGCAGGACCTCCAGACTTGAGCTCTGACTGTTATTTGCATATGTATAGCTGAAATTTCACATTGACCCCAGAAATATCTTAGGGCTGGACCCTAGGTTCCAGCCTAGGTGACACATCATCCAGCCAGGAAGCTGGAAAAAAACTGATAAACTTTTGAATCTATTGGGGGACATCCATTCAAACTACCACATGATCTATAGGTTGAATGCATTGGTGGGGGAGGGGTGGCTGGAGATTGAACCCATGGCCCTGAACAATCTAGGCATGTGCTCTACAACTGAGCTACACCCCCAGTCCTAATGCAATTCTTACTAAAATACTAATGAGACTTCTTTGCATATCATTTTATTCTAAAATTTATGCAGGTTTGGCATGGTATCACATGCCTGTAATCCCAGGATTTATGAAGTTGAGTCAGGAGGATTTGGGTGAATTTGAGGTGACCCTAGACTATATAATGAGTATCAGGCCAACCAGAGCAACATAACATGATCCTTCTCCAACCTTGCCTTATGCAATAAAAAAGTAAAGTTTATATTAAAATGCTCAGGTCCTAGAATAGCTAAAAACAATCCTTCAAAAGGAATAAATTAGCCCAGGCTGGCCTCGAACTCCTGATCCTCCTACCTCTGCCACCTCAGCAATGAAATTTGCAGGAAAATGGAGAGATCCAGAAAATATTACACCGAGTGAGGTATCCCAGGCTCAGAAAGACAAATAGGACATGTTCTTTCTCATATGTGGATCCTAGCTTTGAAATTTTAGGTATACATGTAAGTAGGTGTATTAGTCAGGGTTCTCTAGAGGAACAGAACTGATAAAATGAATTGTAGTTAAAGGAGGATTTACTGGACTAGCTCCCAGCAGTCCCACAATAGCAGTCTGCAGGCCTGAGAGTCAAGGAACTGGTCACTGCTCAGTCCACGTGGCTGGATGCCTCAGCAGTCCCAATCCAGCACTGAAGGTCTGAAGGTTTCCTGGGGAGCTTCGGGTCTTCAGTCCTGGCTGGAAGGGTGAGGAAACTTGGTTCTAATGCTGACGATGGTATAGCCAAGCAGGATAGATGCACATAAAAGACATCAAGCTTCCTTTTATCCAGTCACCTTCTGGGAGGCCCTCCCACTCTGGGGGAAGGGTTCACTCTGGAGGAGGGAACACCTCCTTTAGTAAGTTTTTCCTATAAGCAACCTCAGCAACTCACCAAAGATTACTGTGGATTGTTAAACAGGTCAAATTGACAATAAACTTAACCATCACAGTAGGAGTGAGAGCCAGTAGAGGTCAGGAAGCTAGAAATGGGCCATGAAGTGGAATGGTGGGAGGATTTAAGGGAAGGGGATAGTAGAACACATGTGATATGAAAGTAGAGAGGTGAAATACTGGGAGTGGAAAGATTCAAGTAGGGATATGGAGGAAAGGAGGGAGAAGGGTTTAACCAAGACTAAAAACCATATGGAAAAATCTTATGAAAAATGCATATGAAAAATTATTTTTAAAATATTTTATTTATTTATTTATTTATTTATTTATTTATTTATTTATTTATTTATTTATTTATTTGAGAGAGGGAGAGATGCAGAGGCAGACAGAAAGAGAGTAAGTATGGGTGCACCAAGGCCTCTAGTCACTGCAAATAAACTCCAGACACATGTACCACTTAGTGCATCTGGCTTTATGTGAGTACTGGGGAATTGAACCCAGGCTGTCAAGCTTTACAAGCAAGAGCCTTTAACCATTGAGCAATTTCATCAGCCCCTGAAAAATCTTATGGAAAACCATTTTCCATAAATATATACTTTTTGATTAATTTACTTACATGTGTGTCTCTGTGGGGAGGGAGTTGCATGCTAGTGTACTTGGCATTGCAAATGGAATAACAGATGCTTGGGCCATGTTTTGCATCAGGCTTTATGTGAGTACCAGGGAATTGAACCTGGCTGGCAGACTTTGCAAACCAGAGCCTTCAACCGCTGAGTCATCTCCCTAACCTGGAAAATAACTTGTCAGTTAATTAGTTAGTTAGTTAGTTAATAATATAATGTAGGGACTGGAGAGATGTCTCAGCAGTTAGAGTACTTGCCTAAAAAGCCTAATGACCCAGGTTTGATTCTGCAGTACCCATGTAAAGCCAGATGCACAAAGAGGCACATGCATCTGGAGTTCATTTGCAGTGGCTAGAAGCCCTGGTGTGCCCATTCTCTCTGTCTGTCTCTCTCACTCTGCTTGCAAATAAATAAAAATATTTTAAGAAACCAAAACAACAATTAAAAAGAGAGTTTCATCAGCTGTGGTAGTGCATGCCTTTAATCCCAGCACTCAGGGGGCAAAGGATAACTGTGAGCTCGAGGCCAGACTGGGACTGCAGAGTGAGTTCCAAATCAGCTTAGGCTAGAGTGCAATCCTACGTTTAAAAAAAAAACAAACAAACAAAAAGCAAAGCAAAACAAAAAAGAGTTTGAGGGCTGGCGAGATGGCTCAGCAGTTGAGTGCACTTTCTGCACAAGCAGAAAGAGAGTTTAAGGGGGCCTGAGACTGCCGGAGTTCAAATCTCCAGATCCCATGTAAACAGCTGGGTATGGTCATGTGTGTCTGTAAGCCCAGTTACAGTCCTGCAGGGGAACAGAGACCCGAGAATCCACAGAGCCCTGCAACCTCCAGAATCTGGCTCAAAACAAAGATGGTGCAAGAGTGATGGAGCAGGACACCTGACCAACCAACACTCTGCTTCACCCCTGCTACAGGCAAGCACATGGGGCACTGCGAGAGCACATACATGTGCATACACCACACACACTCCACACCAAACATGCACGCACGCACGCACGCATGCACCCACAAATGGGAAAAGAGTTTAAACAGAAGTAACATGTGTGGATGGATAATGCTGCTCCCAGAAGCCATAGGTTATTATAGGAAAATCCCTGTGCCAAGGATGGGATGCCTCCCAGTAAGTTGCTGGTCAGAGAGGATTCTGAGGTTCCCAAAACAATACCAGCTATTGCCACTGCTCTTGGTTGCCCACCAGAACTACATGGTGAAACCATATATTGTTGAAGACACCACTTGTTTCTGTTGAAGGACACTGAAAAAACAAGCTGGAACTGAGCTGGAAGCTTCCTCCCTGCTGACTGTCATAGTGCTGAAGATGTTGTGCATCCTGCTGGAGAGAAAAATCATCGACAATCTTACCTAGCAATGGACCCTTCGAGCCACACAACTGATCAGCTAGGCTTGATATGCTCACTGGTACAATAGTGGCATGACTGTTGAGGGAGTAACCAACCACTGTCTGATTGAATTTGAGGTCCACTTCATGGTGTCCTACTGGTATTTGCTGTTCTGGTTAAAATTATCTGCTTCTTATAACAGCTTGTGCCTTATTAAGCTCTATAGGTCAGAGATAGACACATGGTGATGATCCTGACTCCTTCCATTTGCTGCCACCCCCATGATCTTCATGGTCCATCTGTTTGGCCCTTACATTCCAAATATGAAAAGTCCAAATACTCCTTGCTACTTGTGATGGGGTCCCATCCTCAGAACTTACCCCTTAATCATAGTCAAACATTTAAAGGCCCCTAAATGGGAAAGTAAAATAGCTAAGGTAAAGAACATAAGCCGGGCGTGGTGGTGAATGCCTTTAATCCCAGCACTCGGGAGGCAGAGGTAGGAGGATTGCCATGAGTTCAAGGCCACCCTGAGACTACATAGTGAATTCCAGGTCAGCCTAGAATAGAGGGAGATCCTACCTCAGAAAACCAAAAATAAAAAACAAGAAGAAGAACATAATGTATTATGTAGATGAAGATAAGGGAATATGATAGGAAAAGGCTAAATGTTAAATACTGATCCACTGATTCATTGTGAGTGCTGATTGCATGGGAGTGAAACTTTGGTTTGTCCAGCAACTGACAGTAAACCACAGAATGGAAACTTTCCAAAACGAGGCCCACCAGGAATATCAACCATTGTGTGCAAGGTCATAAAGATTTATGACATGACAGATGAAGAGGAGGGAATGTTGCAGAAAAAAAGTTAATTACTAAAGTTGTGAGAGGGAAGAAAGCTGAAGTCAGTAAGACTGCTGAAAGAGTTAAGTGCAGGGCAGCTGAACTTCCCCCTGCTCAGCAGCTTGGAGAACCTTGATGAAAGGATCCTTGAAGATCAGGTAGAGATAGTTTACACTAGGTGAGAGTGTCGCCCTGGGCAACGGACAGGGCAATCCAACTGCAGGAATAATTGATATGCATGATCTGGGGAATGCCTTGTGTTCTGAAATGTTATTCTGACTCATGTCAACTACAGGACTGCCACATATGTTTAGAAACTTCATGTTTGTTGTTTTGAGACTTTTAAAAACTGCATGATTGACAAGTACTGTTTTGCATTTTACCCTTGTACCCATTTCTTTGTGCTGATCACAGCTGCTCAGTGCCATGTCTGCTTCTGGACCATAGCTTTGCTTGCTAGCCACACCTTTTTCCTAAACCTATAAAACCAAAATACGAACTCAGCTCTGGCCTGGAGAATTTTGAGAGAGATCTCCCTCTGAAGCACAGGTTAATAAATTCCTCTACTTCCACCCACACTGGCGTTGGTGTGATCTCTCCTGAGATAAGTCCTTAACAATGGGAGAAAATTTATGCTTGATACCGAAAATCTAATCAAATGCTTATGGCTGAGGGGGTTATAGGCCTGTTTTTTGGCTAAATTGATATGCTGTGTGTCCATCAAATCACCCTCTAAATATACATTTATGCCCATAGATTAGTGATGTTCTCAACTTTGGTTAATGAAGCTTCTTTGTGCAGATGATAGAGACTACTGAGGATACTTAAAATTCATCAAAGTGTTGAAAATAAATGACTGTGGAGTGTTCAAGATATCTGTATCACCTCCTCCAAGGCTCAGAGAACAATGAAGAGGGAGTAGAAAGAATTGAAGAGCCAGAGGATGAGGAAGAGTGCTGTGAACAATGCCTTCCAAGCATTCTGTTCATGACCTTAAAATCAAGCTGGAATTGAGCTGGCAGCTTCCTCCCTGCTGACTATCGTAGTGCTGGAAGGTGCTGTGCACCCTGCTTTAGAGAAAAGTCATCAACAGTCACTACTGTCATAACATGCACAACACCCACACCATATTGGGTCCATTGACATTCCATCATGGATGGCGGAAGGGAGCAAAATGGAGATTGGACGAGTGAAGACATTTTCTGCAGTGGTGGACCCACATGCTTTGGTAAATATTCTCCCACCTGTGCTAATACAGGCAACTATAATTAAACTCAGTGGGTCACACCCACACCCAAGTTTTCAAAAAGATATCAGCCAGATGTAGTGGTGCACACCTTTAATCCCAGCATTTGGGAGGCAGAGGTAGGAAGATCGCTGTGAGTTCAAGGCCAGCCTGGAATGATAGAGCTCATTCCAGGTCAGCCTTGACTAGAGTGAGACCCTACCCCGAAAAACCACATACAAAAAGCAAACAAAGAAGCGATCTCATTGGATGCTTGTAGGGTACAGTACTGCTCCTGAGACATCTCTGACAAAGATGCATAACCGAAATGTAATCATGAGGAAATGTCCGACATCTCCAAATCGAGGAACATGCTATGAAATAATTGTGCTGTAATCTTCATGGAGTTATGAAAGACCGAGAATGACAAAGGTGAGTTTCTAATTGAGTGAGGTACACTGAAGTGATGATAGCTAAAGATGAAACAGAATCCTAAACTGGATCCTTTTATTATAAGGGGTTCTACTGGGACAGCAGGTGAAGCATAATGGGGACCGAGGGTCAAATGGCAGTTATGAACTTTTCAGTTTCACTGATGTCCTAGTGCTCTATGGAAGGTCCTAGCCGGGTGTGGTAGCTCCTGCCTATAGCACTAAGGAGACTGAGGTAGGAGGGTCATTGTGAGTTCAAGACCAGCCTGGGATAGAGTGAGATACTACCTCACAAAAAGAAGTGCCTTGTGTGTAGAAAAAATTAAGATATTCGGATGGGGATGAACTATAAAAATAAACTTTAAGAACAAACTGTGGGGGCCGGGCGTGGTGGCGCACACCTTTAATCCCAGCACTCGGGAGGCAGTGGTAAGAGGATTGTCGTGAGTTCAAGGCCACCCTGAGACTACATAGTGAATTCCAAGTCAGCCTGGGCTAGAGTGAGACCCTAACTCGAAAAAAAAAAAACAACAATATATATATGCTTTTTGCCAGATTTCCTCAGTGGTCTGGTTAGACTCTTGTTCCAGAACAAGCATGCATGTGTGAAAAGTGCTGACCATAGTGTTGAAGAAAACGATGAGGTCACTAACAATTTGCCCCCAGAAATGCCAGAGATCTGTTGAAGACAACAGGTGGGCTTGGTGTGATTGCATATATGAACAGACATCTGCAGAGTCAACAGGTCATACCCCTAAATCCTTCCTTTAACCATGTTTAAGGGTTATCTAAAGTCAGAAGTTCCTCTTTGCTCATGCAATGTTCTACTTGTTCATGTATTACTGGTTTGGGCTGTTCCATAAAAACCTATTCAAAGGTGATAAGAAATTGAGCCAGCAGCTCACATTCAAATGCTTTTTAAAAAAACGATTTTTACTGTGCTTGTAATTCTTAGAAAGTTTGAGATAATTTAAAATACAAACTATGAAATCAAAACAAATTTTAAACATAAAGGCACGACTAACAGGCCAGGAATGGTGGCACAGCCTGTAATTCCAGTACTCAGGAGGCTGACACAAGAAGATTGCCAAGAGTTTGAGACCAACTTGAGCTACATAGCAAAAGCCTGTCAAAAAAAAAAGCCAACCTAAACCCAAACAAAACAAAAACATGCTTAACTTCATGAATAAAAGCTTATGAAGGACGAAGGGCAGTAGTCTTTACACTGTTTGTCCAATATTCGAGATTTTCCAATACTGTGAAACTCATTTAATGAGAAAGGATTATTTTCCTTGTTACATATTGATAAGGGATTTCTAATTATATATTCAACGTCATATATGAGTAGATGTAGCTAAAGTGTCTGCCACTGAGTTACATCATCAGCCTCCAAAGAAATTATTATTATTATTATTATTATTATTATTATTATTATTATTATTATTTTGGCTTCTTTTTTATTATCCATAGTTAGATAAATTTAATGAACAAATAATGAGTTGTTATCTCCATTTCCCCAATGCCCCTCTTCCCCATCCCCAATCAGCTGGATATCCTCCTCCATGGGCAGTCTGGATCAGTATATGGGGTAGGGGGTTATGGACAGCCTAGGAGTCAACCGGTTTCCACCCGCCTTATAGTGTGAAATTACTGAGGGGGGCGATGTCTCACAATCTTTCTGCTCCCTCTTCTGCTAAGTTCCCAGAGTCATGGTGGGTGAGT
>PVHP010055315.1:0-10095 GCA_004024765.1 Zapus hudsonius | reverse complement strand
GCTGAGTAGTCCGTGGCTTTTTTTTTCCCCAGCAGAAGTTGTGTTCTCTGCCACATCTCTCAGTCACAAGACTGTGAATATTGAGTACTTTGCAGGCCTGGGCACCTGCTGATGGAGATGTTATGTCTGGAGTTGGGACCTGGGTCGCTAGGGTTTATCTTCAGCGTCCTCCATCACCAGCACAGTCTCAGAGCCCAGTATGAAATCAGGGACTCTCAATTGCTTCAGTTTTGCATGGTAGAGGGGCCTTACATTGAGGAAAACAAAACCATGCCAAACAAAAAGAATTTATGAGTGAGTCTAGGACCTCACTGCTCATTTCAGACACGAACATAGATACTAGATATATGCAACAATATAGATAACTAGATTATGAGGTTTGAAAATTCTATGCATTCATCTATGGCTCAAAGTAAGTTTCTTATAGTTATGTCGAGACAGAGCTCCCCTCAAGCGTGTTTGTTTTAAAACTTGGAATAAAATTTTCAGATTTTGGCCACTATGGAAGGGCCAAAGGAGAATGGCAGGACTAGGGCTAGGCAATTATGATGGAGGAAGATGCAAGATCTTGGCCTGCAGATGAATGCCAAAGACACACTGATGGGTGCGGTCTTTAATGGTTCTTGGAGTCAAGGGGAAGAGTTCTTCAAAAGACAACTCACATGGATAGAAAAGTTAGGAAATAAAGAATATTAGTTAGACTTTGTTGAAGAGAGAGCTTGATAATCTCTTACTACACTAGGTAGCTTGAGGTTTGAGGCATCTCATTTCTGGAAAGAGGGAGGATGTTAGTATTATCTGCAACTCTGATCCAAAGTTCCAGAAGAAAAGTGTTTAGAGATTACCAATAGAACAATCAAACATTGACATAGAGGTGACTTTTGAGAAGAGCAAGGGCTCTTTCAATGACTGCTACTCATTGAAGAGCTGATGAGTTTGGAATATTGACTCATCCTGATACATCCATAATGTCAAAGTAACTCATGGAACACCAATTCCATTGTTCTGGAAGGGAAGCGAGAAATTGGGGCCAAATGTCTATCCAAGGTGGTGCCATGTCGGTGAGCTCCTGTTGTGGCTGATGAGCTTCAATGTCAAAGATTAACAAAGCAGATGATGAAATTAAAAAGGCAGAATGCCACCACGTACTCACATCCTGGACTAGATTTGCAACCATTCCATCTTACCCACTGATTGGAAAGAGAAAATATGCCTCTAATCTCAATCACCACCTTGGATAGACATTCTGCCCTAATTTCTCCCCCCCCCCAACAATGGAATTGGTTTTCCATGAATTACTTTGGACTGTGTGTTAAGGGTGGGAAGACTTGCTGTTTAACTTCTGTAAGACAATTTCATTGGCACCCAATGGAACAAAAATATCCACTGACCCAAACAAGGAATGGTTTCTGCTGAGAAGTGGTGTTTGCATAGTCTGCAGATTGTAAGTGTTCAGGATAGCTAGAAGCAGTATTTGAAGATCACTTAGATGCATTTTCAGGAATGACTAGTCTACAGTGGTCCAGGTCAGTCACCTCTCTGATGTTAATGTTAGGTTTATGGACCACTTCACAAATTGTGGTTCTTCATTTCCATTTGGTGCTTTTTCTGCAATTAGAGGGTTCCAACACCAGATGGCACCTTTGTTATGATTTTAAGGTCTGAAGAACTGGACTTCTCATACTCTCCGATGGAGATTGTGTTTGTATTTTTCAGGATGCAGCGAGAGAGCTATGGCCCATCTAACCCTACCAACCGACCTTAGGCCAATAGCTTAGATCCTGGCAAGAGATGAGCCACCACAGTCATACCGTGGAGGATCCATATGGAACCCCACAGAGAATGACTGGATGAACAAGGGACCCACAGCCACAGCCATTCAATCAACACAGGATAAGCCAGGGGGACAGAAACCATCAATTCTCGACACAAAACCCCTAAGCTCACAACATTAAAGCAGCCTTAATACTCACCCACCACGACTCAGGGAACTGAGTGGAAGAGGGGGGTAGAAAGATTGTGAGAGCCGTGGTGGGGGAGATTATCAGAGGCATAACACCCCTTAATAACAACACACCTGGGTCATGAGAACCCGGCTGAAGACTAGTCTATCCATGGGCCCCTACCACAAAGACTGATCCAGAAGGCCCACGGAGGAGGATATCCAACTGACTGGGGATGGGGAGGGCGGGAATGAGGAATTGGGGATAACAACTCATTGTTGGCCCGCTAAACAATGTAACTAATTATGGAGGATTAAAAAAAAGAATAGGTGTGTGTATAAATTTATTTACACATGGTTACTGTATGAAATTATATATATATATATATATATATATGTGTGTACATATACTTCTTGAACAAACTATAGCTTTAGGAAAATTTTAGCATGGTAAGGAAAGAGGAAAGACTGTGTATCTTTTTTATTTTTTAAAATATTTTATTTATTCATTTTTCAAGCAGAGAGAGAGAGAGAGAGAGAGAGAGAGAGAATGCACCAGGGCCATGTGGGTACTGGGGACCGGTGGCTTTAGGCACTGGAGGCAAGTGCCTTAACCGCTGAGCAATCTCTCCAGCCCAAGACTGTGTATCTTAACTAGGATCCAAGCCCAGCTTGGTTACCAATTAGTCTTGGTGATTTTGGGAAAGTTATATACCTATTTGTACCCCAGTTTCCTTATTTGTAAAATGAGATTGATAATAGTACCTATTTCATAGAATCCTTGGAATTAAATTAGTATATTTAAGCATGTAACACACTTCCTGGTATTTGATAATTCTATATGAGCATTACTTCTTAACATATTTTATTCAGAAGTTGATTTATGATTGTTAGCACAACAACATTTACACTTCTTAATAGTGTGTCCACTATGTGGCGTGGGGGAGGATTTAATTCAATAACAAGTACAAGTCAGGGCCCAGATTTTTGCAATCTATTCGTGGTGATTCCTCTTGCCCTGGTGAGGTTCCGGTACTTTACATAGAAGTATTTTTTCCTAAGCATTTATCTAAACACTGAAATCTGTGCAGGTGCATGAAGGGGTATTGGCCTAGTTTAAGCCAACAAAATGTGAACAAAAGCTTACCGGAGCTATGGGGAAGCAAGGTCTCTTTTGATATATGTATACAAACTGTAGAACTGCTGTAATTACTGTTACCACAAGGAAAAGCATACTGGATGTGTTAGCTTTCATCACAACAAATTTCAGAGATAATCCATTTTGCAGTTAAAAGCACTATTTGGCTCACAGTTTTGGTGGTTATAGTCCACTATTATTAGATAGACCTACTGCTTTTAGGTTTTTTGCTAGGGTGCTGGATGGCAATGCTGGGTGAGTGTTGCAGAGCAAAGCTGTTCATCTCATGGTTGGGAAAGGAAACAGAAAGATAGAAAGAGACCATAGCCCCATCATCTCCCTACTTGAACACACCTTCAATTACCCATGACCTCTGTCTTCATGTTTAGTATCCAACTCTTAATGTTTCCAGTATTTTCCAGGATTTGGAGAACAAGGTTTTAACACATGGTACTTTGGGGAACATTACGTATTCAAACTATAGACTGATGACATCAAGTTTACAAAAGGAAGAATAGAGAAACCAAAGGAAGCTGGTTCTTGAAGATACTGCATAGCTCAGCTATGTGTCAAGCCAGACCCAAGATTGCTCTACCCTTGCCATTGCTTCTCCTTTATCCCTTAAGCCAGTTAGAGCTCATCTCTAGTAGCATTCTAATTGATACAAGACCGAAGTACATGCTTTCATAGATAGCTGACCAGGCCTGGGGCTACAGCTCAGTTGGCAGAGTTGCCTAACATGCATGCCATCTTGCCCAGCATGATGGAGACTCCAGTTTTAATCCTCAGTAGTACATAAACCAGGTGTGCTGGTGTACACGTGTAATCTGAGCACTGGGGAGGTGGAGGAAGGAGGATTATAAATTCAATGTTATCCTTGGTTACATAATGAAGTCTGAAGCCAGCTTGGGTTGCAAAAGAAAATGAAAGGAAAAGAGAAAAGAGGTAGCTGAACAAAGCCATTCTTAGAAATCACTATTGTTAGATGATGACACATGAGAATAAAAATTAAACTTAAAAATTTAGAACCTTCTCACCACATTGGCCCTGGCTTATTAATCATTAGTTGCAATGTGTGGAATTCTTGATTATTCCCTCTATTTACTAAAGGTTTCAGAAAACATTCCTTGGTTCTTGAAAACTACCTTTCAATTATGTTGAATGTCAATGGATATTTAAGATGAAAATCCTTGGTGCTGTGTTCTTCTTATATTCCAGGCCATTGGCTGTTTATTAGACATTCCTTTTTCCACAGAAAAGTGGAGGCCTGAAGAAAGACGTAGTGCAGTGTTACCCAGTCCAGAAAAATCAGCGCTCCTTGCTAACAGATGTTAAGTTAAAAAGAAAACCAAACGATAAATGTCCTGTGGCCCAAGCAGCTTGGGAAAAGAAAATTGGTTTAATAGAAGTAATCATGATTACTAAATGTAATAACTTTTAGATATTCAAAGTGCAAAATCTCATGTTAATTGTAATAAATATCATTGCAAAATAAAACACCACCAAGTTCCAGAGACTTAACTTAATGTATTTCTGGTTCTGGATGAAGGCTGGTGTGAGTATCCTCACCTCGGAGGCTGCTTCCAAGGTGTATTTATGAAGCCTGGCTCAAACCATGTGGTTCCTTCACGTTCAATGCCTGGCTTCCAGTCATTTTAGATTTTACTGCAGACACTTGGAGGACATGGAGCAGGTAAGGTGGTACATGGAAAGCTTTTATAGGCCAGATCACAAAGCAGAATAAATGAATTTTATCCACCAGTCACATCCCATTGGCCAGAACTCAGGCATGTGACCATACCTAACTTCAATGAATGCTAGGGAATATGATTGTGCTATATGCCCAGAGGACCAAGATGACATATTTAATGATCATGTAGTAGTCTCCGCCACATATCTATTTAATTATCCTAGAAAGGCTTATGGTGTTAATTTATCTCCAGCTCACTTATCCACAAACCTCTCACCCCACATCTCAGGGTTTAAGCCTCTATCCATTCATTTGTTCCATGGGGCACCCTTGAAATATACTCATGTTTCTTCCCTAATGTTCTCCTCCTGAAGAACTAGCCATGCAATAGAAACAGAAAGAGAAATGCTTCAGCTAGAAGCACATATAAATAATGTTTTGGGTATTATATTTTCAAATAAAATTGCTTTCTTTTAGTAGCTAATCATATTGAAACTTTTGTTTGAGAATATCTTACTCATTGCTTTCTTCGCATATTTGCTTAGCTCTTTAGAGTAGAATTCAGGACGAGCCATTAGCACTTTTTTCCCATTCAGTTACTGCTCCAAGATCCTGAACACTCCATTTAGACACAGACTGTGAAGCTTTCCACTGGGCGTCATGGTGACTGCCTTCCACGCAACCCAGCGCCTTCCTGAAGCTTGCAGGGCCTTCTGCCTTTACTGACATTTCTTTCCAATTCCTAAAACGATTGCTTAAATCTTCATTCCCACTTTCTTCCATTAAAAGGCTATCTGTAATCTTTATTTATTTATTTACTTATTTATTCTTTAGGATTTAAAAAAATAAATTATATCTTTATTATCCACATTTAGATACACTGAATGAGCAAATAATGTGTTGGTATCCCCAGTCCCCCAATTTCCCTCTTCCCTGTCCCCAATCAGCTGGATATCCTCCTCCATGGGCAGTCTGGGTCAGTCCATGGGGTAGGGGGTTATGGGTAGCCTAGGAGTCAGCCAGGTTTTTTTTTTGTATGTTGTTACTCAGGGGGGGGGGGGCATGTCTCTGGATATTCTTCTCCACCATGGCTCTTACAATCTTTCTGCCCCCTCTTCCACTCAGTTCCCTGAGTCATGGTGGGTGAGTATTAAGGCTGCTTTATTGTTGAGGTCTTAGGTGCCGCTGTAAGTCTGCTTTAGGTTATGTTGAAAATCATTGGTGTCTATTTCACTGGCTTATCCTGGGTTGACTGATTGGCTGTGGATATAGGTCTCTTGCTTATCCTACCATTCTCTGCGGGGTTCCATGTGGAGCCTCCACAGAAGGTCTGAGGTGGCTCATCTCTTGCCAGGATATCAGCTATCAGCCTGTGGCTGGTGGTAGGGTTGGAAAGACCACACCTCTCTCAATGCCTTCTGAAAAATACAAACAGAATCTCCATCTGAGAGTGAGATCAGTATAGGTTAACTGAGATACACATTTCTGAATTGGCTAGATTCTATTGTGAGAAGCATTTTGTAAATCATTTGTAAAGTGCATTTTCTCTTTAGGGTCCCAAGATTTTAGTTCCCAATGCATTTCGCCCTGAGTCCCCAATTCCAGTCAAGGGCTCCCCATTATTGAGTGGCCTCTGACTCACTAAGTAGCTGAGAATGACCTCAAATTTTTGATCCTCCTGCCTCTTCACCTCTGGTGTGCTGAGATTGCAGGCCTTGGCCACCATGCCTACTTCTGTGAGGTACTGTGGACTGAGCCCAGGGCTTTGCACATGCCAGGCAAACACTCTCACCAAGTGTCTCATCAACGTTTAATTCCCTGTGGGATAAAAAGCTTGCAAACCTTTTCCCAACCTGTATAGATTTCTGCTTCATTGTTTCCTTTGCTGTGCAGAAGCATTTTAGCTTGACTGAGTTTCATTTGCCAATTCTGGCTTTTATTGGCTCTGTTGTAGTTTCACCCTCAACTCTTCAGCCATATCAGTTTCCTGAATATCTCTTCTCTTTTCTTCTAGTAGTTTCCCAAGTTTCAGAGTAGATTTAAGTCTTTGATCTATTTTGAGTATATTTTTATATTTGGTGATAGATGAGTATCTAGTTTTATTCTTTTGCATATGAGCCTCCCAATTTCCCCAGAACTATTTATTTCTCTCATCTAAGATCTCATTCCTATGTGGAAGCTAAAATTGTTGATCTCACAGAATTAGAGAGTAGAATGATAGTACCCAGAGGTTGGGAAGGGAATGGGGGAAAGAGGGATAGCTAACCAGGTATAACTATGCTTAGGAAGGAGGATTAAGTTATAGTGTTATCTAGACTAGTTTGAGAACTATAGTTATTAGTTATTATGTATTTTTCAATAACTAGAACAAAGTTTGTTGCTTTTCAGTGTTGAGAATGGAATGCATTCTACATAACCGCTGTACTACTGAGCTATATACCTGCAGCCCAACAGAGGAAATTTTTAATGTTTCTAACACACTCAAATGGGTAATGCTTGAGAGTTGGAGATGTTCGTTGCTCTAATTTGATCGTTGCATATTGTGTACATGTGTCAAATATCCTATTGTACTCCATGAAAATGTACACAGTATGCACCATATCACCATCATTTAAGACAGGACTGCCGACATCTTCATGGATATTATTCCACTCTTTGGTATTTGCACTTTTGCATGGGACAAAACACGAAAAGAGGAGAATAAACTACTAGAGGAGGAATTCCAGGTGTCAGTAACAGCCCTTGAGGAGGTGTTTGGGAGGGATGGCATTCCTAGTCTGTTTAGGACACACAGCTTGGGTGTCTCCCTTTGGGTCCTTATGTGAGTTGGCCAAATTCCCAATATTTCTTCTAAAGTGACTCTTAATTTGGCCCTGATGGCATTCCTCCAAACAGGTTGATTTTATGACAGGAGGACAGGATTTTCTTCCTGCACAAGTTTACGAGATGTCACTTCCCATTACAACGATCACAAGAAATTTAACAGGCTTAATTTCCTTACCTGTTTTATTCCACATTGGCCTCAAACCTAATTTATCAAGGCGTAGAAGTCCTCCTTGATTATTACCTTGAGTGAAAATATGGCTCCACATTTACTTTTCTTTTTCTTATCTATTATAGATATTCAGATTTATTTGTAACTCAATATTTGGGACATAACAGGGAGTGAATTATTTCACACATTTAATGAATATCTTACTAAAGCCTTTTAGCAATAAAAATAAATATTTTGGTAGATAAGTATTAGTATTATATTTTGTGAAGAGCTTGTTGGTCTTCTTACTGACTTCATGTGCATTGAAGAAACTATTTTTCCTAAAATATAAGTGTATTTCTACAAAAGGTTGCTTTATTAATTAATTGCATAAACTTAGCCAAGACAAATTATAAAAAGTAAAGTTATAGTATGTATATGAATTTTCGGAACCAATATTTTATGGAAAGTTTTAAAATGAGAAACATTTTAAACTTTTTGTTTGGCATATATATATATATGTATATATATATATATATATATATATATATATATATTCTGGTAGAATATTTGAAAGCATTATTCTCTATCTCTGTTATTTGGTGGCATATATATTAATTTGAAAGAAATTTAAATGTGAGATCAAGTTGAACATAATTGTTAATTCATCACAAATGTAAGTCATCTTTACCTTGTATTATGTGAACTTAGAGAAACCAATGTCTATGGAAAAAATATCAGTTGCAGGTAGAAATTTAAAGTATGCACATTTCTTCATTTTGCTCTATAAGAGATATTTACGGCAGGTGTAGTGGTTCATACCTTTCTTCAAGCACTCAAGAGGCCGAGGCATGATGACCAAGAGCTTGAGGCCAGTCTGGAATACATATTCCAGGATAACATGGGCTACAGTGTGAGACCCTACCTCAAAAAACAGCAACAAAAAAGAGCTACCTATTTATTTATTTATTGGTACTGGGATCACACTCCTGCATGCTTAGCCTGAACTCTCAAACCCTAGAATTATTTATTTTTAAATACCAAATTATATTTTTAGTCAGGATTGCAGTTCTTGGACACTATTACAAAATGATAACTACAAAATTACAAGAGAACATAGATTTTTCATCAATTAATAGACCATGGAAGCTTCACCCTAAAAAGTAACCATTACCATATTGTATTGTTTTGTGTTCTCAGGAACAACAGATCCAGGCTCCTCAGACTTTCAGGAAAAGCAACAAGTGTCTGAACTCTCCTTGCTTTCTGTTCAGGCCTCTGCAAATATTCAGCAAGGACACAGCTCCATTCATAAACCAGAAATAATAATTATAGGAAACCCCTTATATTTTTCAAAACACAGCACAGACATGCAAAGCTTTTGGTAAACAATAACATTTATGAAGGAATAATAATACCAGCTCATTCACTTCAACTCCCAGTTCAGATATATACCTGTATGTCAACTTTGAAGTTCCTAGACCCTTGAATTCACATCTACTTTGCTGTATTTCACAGAACGTTGCATCTGTTATACAGAGACCTATAACTCTCAAGCTGATGAGAGTTGGATTTTCCTTCCACAATTTATTTATTTTTTTAAGAGGCTGTGGCATCAAGAATTCAAAGCTGACTGTGAGTCCTGGGAGAACATTTGTTCAGCTGGCCCTCTTGAGCCCGTTTTGCTTCCCTTGGATTCGTGCGAGTCTTGGGGAGCTGAAGGTGAGAGTGAGGCACATCAAGTCAACACACAGTGAGGACTAGCGAAGGTTGCACAGCACTCATTAAAGCCAGCATGTTTTATGGCTGGCTTCCGGAGAGCACACTGACTTCCTGACGGATGCTGACAGGACCATTACAGCTGTGAAAGATCACGTGAAAGTGGCACCGAATGAAAGAGCTCCCTGGCTGTGCTGCTCTTGGGTGGATTTAGCTAGAGCCACAGGGAAAATCATCTCGGGCAATATATTCATCTTCTCAGCTTGTTTGTTTGCTTGCCCTCAAGGTTGGTAGCTAGGCGACCCTATGCCTCCTTTAAACTCCATCCATGACAAAAGAAGAGCTGAACCTTTATGTGATCAAAATGGCAAATAATTTCTACATTTTAACTTCATTAGACTGCTTTTTAACATCAGCAGCAATAATGATGATAGTGATGCTATTATTTATTATATGCCTACTGTATGCTAGGATTTATATCTGCCATAAGGTAGCTCCAAACACCAAAAGTGGTCTCTTTTGGTGTTTAGTTTTCTTTGTGGAGCAGAATTTTGCTTAATGCACACACACACACACACACACACACACACACACACACACACACACACATATATATATATATATATATATAT
>PVHP010055314.1:0-10160 GCA_004024765.1 Zapus hudsonius | reverse complement strand
GAGCGAGACCCTACCTCGAAAACCAAAAAAAAAAAGTCTGGTTGAGTGGGCACAAAGAAGTGGGGCATAGCATCAAAACTGGTCAGCCTCTTAAATCCTGATCACAGGGACAAAGGAAGGGGACCTTCTAGGACAGATTCATCACTCTGATGGCAATGCTTTAGAGACCAAAGTTATCCCAGCCATCCTGTGCATGTCCCACTGAAGCTTGTCCTTGGGTCTGTGAACCCAACCATATGCTGACTTCCTCTGTAGCTGCATTTCAGGCATCATAAGTGATCCAGAGACCAGCTTTGCCTAGAGGCCTTCAGAGAGTTCATATCTTGCTGGGGCAGAAACAAAGAAGTCTGGGGTTGGAGTGTCTCAGTGGTGGGATGCCTGCCTTACATGTTTACAGCCTGGGTTCTATCCTAGCACCATAACAAACAATACTTGTCTGGGAAAAGATTGCTGATGTGTTCCCTTTGTCCCTTTACTGTTGCAACCAATAAAGGATGTTTTCACCTTAAAAAAATAAAGTGCTGGCTGGGTGGTACATGCCTTTACTCCCAGCACTCTGGAAGCAAAGGTAGGAGTTTGAGGCCACCCTGAGACAACATAGTGAACTGCAAGTCAGCCTGGGCTACAGTGGGACCCTACCTTGAAAAAACAAAAGGGGGGAGGGGTGAACATGTAGCTTAATTCATAGAGTGCTTGCCTAGCATGCATGAAGCCCTGGGTTCAATCCCAAGCACCACATAAACTGAGTATAGTAGTGCATGCCTATAATCTCAGCACCTGGGAGATGAATCATCAGGAGTTCAAGGTCATCCTGGACTACACCTGGGATACATGAGACCCTGTGTCCAAAAAGAGAAGGAAGGAAGGGAGAAAGGGAGGGAGGAAAGAACGAAGGAAAAGAGAAGAAAAACATGTCACTTCAGGGGAAATAACAGGGTTCATCCTGGAAAGGGGTGTACCCAGGTCTGCCCCCCAGTGGAATGGCTGACATCCAGTGGCTGCAACTGGATGGCCCTGGCCTGAGCCACTCATAGAGACTGTATTTCTGAGCATCTTTTGCTGGATGCTGAACTCCATGGGAACATTTGCACTGATTCTGGTTCCTTGTGGAGACCTAGAAAGTGGCTCTCTAGTTTAGCGATCAGTCTGCTTTTGGAGATCCAGCCAGGTGATGTTTGAATAAACCTACTAGCATACATATTTTTTTCCAGAGGATTGGTCCTTGGGCTGTAGAGAACATTCTAAAGCCTTTTGGGCTATGGTGTGAATGCATCCCCTCCAAAATTCATGTTAAAACAGTCCCCTCTGGGCTGGAGAGATGGCTCAGCGGATAAGGCACTTGCCTCCAGTGCCTAAGGCCCTGGGTTCAATTCCCCAGGACCCACATGGGCCAGACCCACAAGGTGGTGGCCCTGGTGTGTTCTCTCTCTCTCTCTCTCTCTCTCTCTCTCTCTCTCTCTGCTTGAAAATGAATAAATAAAATATTAAAAAAAAAAAAACAGTCCCCTCTGGGGATTGGTATTAAGAGGTAAGACATGGGCTGCAAATGTAGCTCAGGAATATAGCACTTACCTGGCATGCATGAGGCTCTGGGTTCCATTCTACTTTTATATGGTGCTGGAAACTGACCTAGGGCTTCATTCATTTTTGCAAATTATAAATTAAAAAAAATTTTTTGTTTTTCAAGGTAGGGTCTTACTCTAGCCCAGGCTGACATAGAATTCACCATGTAGTCTCAGGCTAGCATCAAACTCACAGTGATCCTCCTACCTCAGCCTCCTGAGTGCTGGGATTAAATAGGTACACCACAAAAAATTTAATTTTTTAATTTTTAAAAATATTTATTCATTTTCAAGCAGAGAGATACAGAGAGAGAGAAAAAGTGAGATAGATAGATAGAGAGAGAGCACCAGGGCCACCACCTTGTGGGTCTGGCTTACGTGGGTACTAGGGAATTGAACTAGGAGCCTTAGGCACTGGAGGCCTTAACTTAACTTAACTTGCCTTAACTGCTGAGCCATCTCTCCAGCCCCTTATTTTATTTTTTGTTTTTCGAGATAGGTTCTTGCTCTAGTTCAGGCTGACCTGGAATTCACTCTGTAGTCTCAGGGTAGCCTTGAACTCATGGCAATCCTCCTACCTCTGCCTCCCGAGTGCTGGGATTAAAGGCGTGTGCCACCATGCCTGGCTTTATTTTTTTTTTTAAGAGATAAATTAATTTTTAATAACTTACCCAGTTGCTTATATTATAGCAATATAAAAGCAGTAAGAGTGCCAGGTTTGGTGGTGTGTGTGTGTGCAGACATGCATACCTCATGCACAGGTGTGCATAGGCCAGAGGAAGACTTTGGCTGTTTTCTATCACTCTTCTGTCTTATTTCCCTCATTTATTATTTATGCATGAATGGAGTATGTGTGGTGTGGTCTATGTGCTGATGCTGTGTATGTGCTTGCCTGAGGCACCCTGTGGGCTTGCCCTCAGTGGCTGGAGTAAATCATCAGGTGTCTCCCTCATGCACTTAACTGCTGAGCCATCTCTCCAGTCATATTTCTTCTTGCTTCCTTCTTCCCCCTCCCTTTTATTTTTTTGTTCAAGGTAGAGTCACACTGTAGCCCAGGCTGACCTGGAACTCACTCTGTAGTCCCAGGCTGGCCTTGAGCTCACAGCAGTCCTCCGACCTCTGCCTCCTGAGTGTTGTTCGGATTAAATGTGTGCATCACCACGCCAGGCTCCCTCTTGTTTTTTTTTTTTTTTTTTTTTTTTTTTTTGTGTGTGTGTGTGTGTGTGTTCAAGGTAGGGTCTCACTATAGTTCAGGTTGACCAAGAACTCAGCCTGTAGACCCAGGCTGGCCTTGAACTCATTGGCAATCCCCCTACCTCAGCTTCCTGAGTGCTGGAATTAAAGGCATGTGCTACCACACTGGTTTTATTTCCTTTATTTTCCTGGGAGCTCTCACTGAACCTGGAACTCCCAGTTTTTCAGTTAAACTGGCAGACCCGGGAGGCCCAGAAATCCATGTTTCCAACCACCCTGAACAGTGGGGTTACAATCATGTGGGCCATGCTTTCTCATATGGGTGCTGGGGAAGGCTCAAATCCTCATGCGTGTACAGCAAGTGCTATTACTCACTGAGTCATTTCCCCAGCCCCCACATCACTTCTTGAGTCTCCTCTTGGGTTCCTATCTGTAGAATGAGCTGTGAAGACTGAGAAGCAGAATGGAGACCCAGCACTCCACACAGAACGTAGCACACAGAAGGCAATTGGCAGGACCTCTCAGGCTCTCCAGTTTCCTCCCAGACTCAGATGACCCCCTGGGATTACAAGGCAAGCCACCACATTGTGATGCCCTTTTTGCCCAGGGGTAATGGGGTGTGGTCAGCATGCAGGTCCCAGGAATGTTTAGTCTGTTCCTTCCCCATGGCCTGAAGGGAGCCTCACTATGTAGCTCATTATCCATTCAGGTTCACAGTTACACTAAGACAAAGCCCAAGTCTGGTCACCTCAGGCTTGTCCCCAGCTACATCCTTGTCTACTCCTACTCCAACCCTGCTCCTTCACACTGCTCTAGTCCCATGGGACTTCCTCTTTGTTCTTCCTGGCAGGACTGTCTGTTTTTGTACTGCTGGGGATTAAACCATGAGCTTTTCACCTGCTAGGCAAGTGCTTCACCACTAAGCTAGACCCCTACTGTCTGGGATGCTTTCCTTGAGTGGTCTAGGGCCAGGCCCAGCAGGTCCCATCTGCCTGCAGGGTTCACTTCAAATGTTTCACCTTGGAGAGGCCTCCCCAGTGTGTGGAGGATACCATGCTGGCTCTTTCCCTCATGTACCACTGCCCAGCACCCTCCAGTCTTACCAGAACCTCCATCCCTTCCCTCCTGCCTATAGGAAGCCCTTCTTCCTACCCTTGCTGCACAGGGTCATGAGCTGTTTACCATCTGTCTCTCCAGCAGACTCTCATCTTGGGCAGAGGTCCTGTTGATCAGGTGGCTGGCCCTGATCTCAGTGTCTAGGCAGAGCTATGAAGAGACTGTGGTGGAAAGACACTACCTGTCCAGACTGTCACAGCCTTCTCTGTGAGACCGCATGGAGGACATAGGGTTAAAGGAAAGTTGAGACTGGCCTGAAACCCCAATTATTTCATCCTGAGACCGGCAGAAGTTCGGCTATCTCCTTTCCTCCCCAACCTCGAGTCACTTGGCAGGCCCCAGCAAACCCTGGTTAAGTCCAGGAAATTCAAGGCCTGAGTTTACTGGAGTTCACGTAATTCAGCTATAAGGTAATAACAAGCCTGGGTGATAAGAAAGTTTGAAGGTCACAGCTCCTCTATAGCCACCGCCATCTGTCAGATGCCTAAATGATGTCATGTAACTCCTGCCACCTGGGGCTGAGAAAGTCCCCCCAACTTATCTCTGCAAACCAGGCATAGACGGTTACTGGCCCCTGCCAGTCCTTTCATGAAACATCCACAGACCACCCTGTTCCTGCCAATTCCCTTGCTGTTTATCCCCCTGCCCCTCCTTTTCCCTTCTGCATAAAAGCACCCTCCTTAACCTAATAAACGAGCTATTCACTGCAACTGTCTCCCAAGAGTTCTTCCTCTTGTTGGCTCACTGCTGTCCCAAGAATCTGTTTACCCAGCTCCATGTGGATGAACAGGGGTGTTAGTGTACAATGACCTCCCAAGAAATACATGGACCACACTTCTCTACCACAAAACCACCCACAGGCTCCTGCTGGAAGTCTCCCAGCCCCTTTCCTGACCCTCACCTTGAGGCTAGCATCCCCCACCCTCTTTGTAGAAAAAAAAAAAAAAAGACACTTTGCTCTTTTGCACTTTGCACAAAAATGTATTTCTGTGACATCCCAAAGTACAGACATTTCCCCAGGACCCAAGTGGTAAAGCAATGTGATGTGAGCTCTTCCTAGGGTCTGGCTTGGGCCAGAAGGGCCTGGGATGGAAAGGAGGGGCTAAGGCTGACCATCTGCCACGTTGGGAAAACAGGGCTAAGGCCTCTTGCCCAGCCTAGGCAGCAAGAGGTTCCTCGAGAAAGGCCAGTTGCCTCTCCCTGAGTTCTGTGAACCTGGCCCCTTCTGCCTGGAGAATTCCAAAATAGGCCTGGTGAAGGAGGGAGGACGAAAAAGCCACCCATGGGCAGCCT
Organism: Zapus hudsonius; assembly: GCA_004024765.1. Classification (NCBI taxonomy): domain Eukaryota; kingdom Metazoa; phylum Chordata; class Mammalia; order Rodentia; family Dipodidae; genus Zapus; species Zapus hudsonius. The sequence continues at coordinate 4,995 of PVHP010055314.1, read as the reverse complement.
CCAGTCCACTTTGCTCCCTAGGCCTATCCATTCTATATGGGTTTCCTCAGCAGCCATGTGTCCTGTGAGAAGCAATGCTGAGATAGAGCAAGGGAGGTGCACAAAAGTCTGAGACAGCAGTCACTGTGTCTGAGGCACAGTGGGGCAACTTCCCAGGGACAGCCTGAACAGACAAAAGTGGGGGTGGGCTGGCCAAGTGCTGGTCTAGAGGTGGCTGCCCACTGCCTCTGCTTAGGGCTGGAGTGGGAATCTCCTGCCTAGAGGGAGCTGCGGGGTCCTCTGGGCAGTTGGGCGGGCTCAGTTCTGCTGGTGGGAGTGCCTGGGCACCTGGGGTGCTTGTGGCAGATGAGGGCTATGGAGCAAGAGAGCAAGCCCTTGGCCCTGGAAGGTGCTGGCTCTCAGACCTAGGGGCGGCTGGGTGTGTGTTTGGCAGAGGGGGCAGTGGAATCCACCCCTGAGTTCTGACCACCCCTGGCCTGGGGCCTTCAACAGCCTGGGGCCTGAGGGAGACTCAGAGGCAGTCTCCATAGCAGCATGGCCCCAGGCAGGCCTGGCCAGGGAGTGCTGGGCCAGCGGGAGCCTCACTCTTCCAGGGCCCAAGCCTGGGAACCACTCACTCTCTGGACCCAGATAGCTCACAGCCTGAAGCACCAAGGCTTCTGGGAGACCCAGTGGGGTTGCCTCACGTAGGAGCCCAGATGGGAAGCTCAGGTAGGGGTGGTGTGGGGTTGCTGGAGCGGCCTGGTAAGGGCCAGCTCTCTCACTATAGACAGAAGCTAGGCCAGGGTCTGCACTCACTGGAAAAGGACTGGACCCTCAGTGTTAGAGGCATTAGGTCTGACTGGGGCAGGAGTTTGGCAGCAATGAAGGCTTGGAGATGGTTTGAGAATGGCCAAGAAAGCTGCAAAGACTCAGGAGATTGCTTTTGTTTTTGTACAGAAATTATACACACAAAACTTCACACTTCCTAACAAAAAAAATAATATATATATATAATATATATATCTCACTAACGTTAAGGAAAAGCGTCGGTTGTGCAAAAGTCTCCTCTGTCTCTCCATCCTGTGGAGGCTCCTGGGCCTGCTCGGCTTGGGGTCTGAGCAGCGGCAGCTGGCTGTGGGCTGAGGCCTCTATCTGGATGTGTCCATGTTCTCCTCTCTAAAGTTACTGCAGTGCTCGATCACCTTGCTGGAAACAAATGGGGAGAGAGGCTTGGAGGGCGGGCTGGCTGGTCGGCTCTTCCTTGGTACCAGCAGCTGCTTAACAAATGTTAAGAATGTCCTGGGCTGGAGAGATGGCTCAGCGGTTAAGGCACGTGCCTCTAGTGCCTAAGGCCCCTGGTTCAATTCCCCAGTACCCACATATGCCAGACCCACAAGGTGGTGGCCCTGTTACCCTCTCTCTCCCTCTCTCTCTCTCTCTCTCTCTCTCTCTCTCTCTGTATCTGTCTGCTTGAAAATGAATAAATAAAAAAAATTTTTTTGGTTTTTCTAGGTAGGGTCTCATTCTAGTCCAAGCTGACCTGGAATTCACTATGTAGTCTCAGGGTGGCCTTGAGCTCACGGTGATCCTTCTACCTCTGCCTCCCGAGTGCTGGGATTAAAAGCGTGCGCCACCACGCCTGGCTTGAATAAATAAAATATTAAAAAAAAGAAGTTTCTCTAAAAAGAAAAAAGACTGTCCTGACACTGACCGAATGATATGACTGGCTGACAGGTCACTCAGGAAATAGTACACATGGCCATGAACACTGCCTCTGCCCACCCTCCCCGATTTACTTTCCATTCTCCTCGGACCCCTGCCCCCAGTCCCAGGACAGGGCTCAGGCCTGGCCTCCCAAGCCCGTTGCTCTTTCTTCAGCATCTTTCCTGCACACCAGCCCTTCCTCTGTCCAGAAATCCACTAGAGGTCTCCAAACTAGCTGCATGTCACATTTATATAGAGACAGGACAAGGACCTGCTTGAAGTAGCAGGTCTTGCCATACTAGATCCAGCTGCTGATACCCTGTGGCAGCCAGGCATTGCTTTCCATTGCTGTCATGTGTCTCCTTGGACCCCACACTGTTACCTGCTCAACATGAATTAATGACTTCCAGCGTCATTAATCCATGTGAGAAGGTCTCTGGGCTCAGACACACATCTCAGGGCATTGGAGAAATAAAGGTAATGATACTGAAGCAGCCCACTGGCCAATCCACCCTAGTGATTCTCAAGTTTCCTGGGATCCCTGTTTATCAGGGATAGTCCTAGACCCACCGGAAATGAAAACCTGTGGTGTGCGGCCTTTTCATTTTAACACTGTTTTCTGGTACATCCTTAGGAAGATTTTTTGTTTTGTTTTGTTTTTCTGAGGTAGAGTCTCGCTCTATCTAGCCTAGGTTGACCTGGAATTCACTATGTAGACTCAGGGTGGCCTCAAAATCATGGTGATCTTCCTTAATTCTGCCTCCTGAGTGCTGAGATTAAAGGCATGTGCCACCACGCCCAGAAACTGGCACTCTTGCCCATATGGCTTCTAGAATGCATCTTACCATACAAGTTCTCTGTCATTAGAATGTCTTTGGCCAAAAATACTGCAGTGTTCTGACTGACTTGCCAACCCCTGTGACCAGCATGGGACTGGTTGGCAATAAAAGAAAGCTAAGCTTATGAACATGAGCAGTGATGACCACTCATGCTCAATCCTCTGATTTCCCACCACATTATGGCTGAAATGACAGAGGCTCCTGTGAACATCCACACATTATCCACTTCCACACTCAAGCCTAAGGGGCCCCTGAAATTTTGACTGTTCTCATTGTCCCCCCACACCTGTGGAAATACATGGCTTTTCTCTTACCGGGCCATTTCCTTGGTCTCCTGCCGGGCAGTGGCCATCTTGATCATGTCCCTCAGAAGGGGCATCCCACCTTCTTTGATCAGCAGGGGACAGTACTTGTCAGCTATAAGATAGGGGCAGGTAGCTGATGATGGGTTGGCCTCCCAAGAGTCTATGCCCCAGACAGCCATCCTTGCTTCCAGGACTACCTAAAGGGACAGCCTTGGGGGAAGACACTACTGGGAACAGGGACAAGTCACATCTGCCTAGCCTCCTGGACCCACCTGGGGGAGCAGGAGCAAGACCTTGGGAAAGACCCCGTGGTTCCATGCTGCTACATTTTTTTCCACAGCTTGTCCTATGGAAGTTATCATCTAGGGTCCCAAAACACAGTTCCTCGAGAGGTTCTTGTCAAGATACAGACTCCTATGCTCTGCCCTGGACACTGACTTGAGCAGCCTGTATTTATGGTATTGCTAATAAACACTACCAAGTGATGGTGTTGGCCAACCAGGCTGGAACTGGGTGTTGCTCTACCCTGTTGTGGCAGGGAGATCGGACAGTTCAAACATATGGGGGCAGGAGGCATTAGGAAGCCGCCTTGGAACTGCACAACTGTGGTAGTTGTAGGAGTTCCCCTATGATGAAGCACAGAGGGCTTTGCTCTAAGGCACAAGTTCCCTGTTGGCATGCTCTATTCAGCCTGGGTGCTGTCTGAATACAGGGTGGGTGTGCACTCACGATAGACGGACACGAGGTTGTACAGGGCCCAGGTTGCCCAGTGTTGGCTGACAGGAGAGATGCCTTGGGGAAGGAGGCGGAGGATTGGCTCAAAGGACCTGCAGGAAGAGAAATCGGTGTCACCTTTGGTGTTAAGAGCAGGGATGAGTCTTTTCTTCCCTGGGCTCTTCTCCTTGAAGAGTCCTTCCAGCAACCATGGGCAGGTCTGTGAGATGGAACAGTGGGAAAGGAACAGTGGCCTTTCAATGGTTACAGGCTCGCTTGGGAGAAGATGAAGGCAAGAGCAGAGGTAGAAGGCAGGAGGGCCTAAGACTGAGGGCAGAAATCTGGACATCAGCAAGGGGGGCAAGGCCAGCCTGGTGGTGAGGAGGGAAAAGTCCTGTGAAGCTAGGGAGAAGTACTGCGCCTCCTACCATGATCTTGTTTGGGCAAGCCCAGAGTCATGGCCCCAGATGCCCAAAACACAGTCAAGCTGAAGCTCCCAGAGACCTGTGAATTAGCGTCCTCTCTCCCAGGAGCCTCAGTCTTGGGCTTCAGCAAAGCTGTACACCTGAACCCATCTTCCCATGTGAACTTGCAACTTAATTGACCAGCTGCACAGGATGGCTGAAGGAAGAAAGGGCCTGGGTCACAAGGCAGTGAGGGAGATTTGGGCTGGGGGCAGCAAGCCAGTCACAGTATAGTAAGGACTGAGGTCAGGAATGGAACTTGTGTACAGACAAGTGGCTGGCAGGGGGACACTGTGTCACCCAGGGTCCCTGTCAGACAGCACAACTATGAATGATTTCTGCTTTGCTTTCTCTACCATGTACGCTTTATCCTTGTCACTTCCCACAAATAAACATGCATCAGGTATTTGTAAGGTGCAGGCCTTGGGCACACAAGGGCCCTGGGTTCTATAGATTTTCTGTGAAGCTGCAGTTCACTGAGGGACAGCAAGACCTGGAAGAGGACAGAAGGATGGAAAACAGACCACAACATGTTGGTGATGAACACCCCGCACACTGGCTCCATGCTGATCCCCTGCCTCATACCTGTAATTGATATTCCTCCGGGAGTTGATGTCCCAGCTCTGGATGGCTGCCCACATGCGCTCCTCCACCTCCACCCGCTGGGGTTCACAGACACCCCAGGCCTCAGGCCCATCAAACATGATATGGGAGAGGACGCCACAGGCATTGTAGGAAACCTCGATGCCATCAGCTTTGCTCTCCAGCAGGTTGCTGCCAGGAGGAAGAAGGAAAGATTCATCACATATTCTGATGGATTGCAAGCAGGATACCAGATGCCAGAAGTACAGTTACTGCCATCCCCCTGCCTCAGTCTTTGGAGTACTGGGATTATAGATGTGCACCACCATGCTTGGCTACTTATGACTTCTGTGTGTTAATTTTGGTGTTCTTTTTTTTTTTTTTTTTTTTTTTTTTTTTTTTTTT
>PVHP010055313.1:0-10209 GCA_004024765.1 Zapus hudsonius | reverse complement strand
TTGCTTAGTAGTTTTAGGATCTTGGGCAAATAATTTCATCTTCCAAGGTCTTGATTCCCTCATCAGCAAAATAAAGAGAGTAATAATGACCCCATAAGGTAGATATAGAAAATCCAGTGAGATAAGATAAAGGGAAAAGGTCAAACTCAATGACTTTGTTCTCCATATATATGGGTATTGAATCAATTTCAGGAGAAAAAAATGTTTCTGTTTTTTGTATATGCTAAACTTTCCTCATGTCTGAGCCAATAAACTATATAACTGTTTAGAGAGGGTAATTCTGTTCTAAAACACAAAGGATGTCAAAAAATAAGATTTGCTTATGGAATCTTTATTATTATTATTATTATTTGTCCATAATGAGTTATATTATTTAGTGGGCCAACAATGAGTTGTTATCCCCAATTCCTCATTGCCCCCTTCCCCATCCCCAGTCAGCTGGATATCCTCCTTCGTGGGTCGTCTGTATCAGTCTTTGTGGTAGGGGACCATGGATAGCCTAGTATTCAGCCAGGTTCACCTGACCCAAGTGTGTTGTTACTGAGGGTTGCCTGCTTATGGAATCTTTTGGTGGAGATACTTTCTTCTATTTAACTGGGCACCTGCTGTTGGCAGGTGTTTCATGTTGTTAGGTCATTGGATCCTTGTAGTAACTCTATGAGAGAACTGAAGCTTAGTGGGGGGGGGTTAAGCATCTTGGTAAGGGTCAGACGGCTTTCTGGAGCTGGGAATGAAACCTGGTTTCATGAGTTAGTAATCCACACCCCTTCTGCTTCCACAACTCTGCTATGTGCCTTTCACTGGTATTTCCCTGGTAGGCACTTAAGCTTAAACCAGTAGAACCAAGGAGAAGTTTTGCAAGGAGGCCACCATGTGCACCAGTAGTTGGTGCTGCAGACACTCAGCCCTGGGTCTGACTTTGGGAGAAAGAACCCCCTGTTACTGGATGATACAACAATATGATGGCTGTGGCCGAACTCAAAATCTAGAGCTTTTGGGTTTTGCAGCTTAACATAACCCTTCAAAGGTGAGGGGGTTGTTAGTAGCAAGTGACCATTTGATCTCCTGCTTGCTATAAATACGTGTTTATGAGAAATAGGTAATCAATGATTTTTTTCAAAAAAGTGCTTAAATGGGTAGTTTTACCTCCACCAGTTTCTGACCAATCACACATCTCGCCAAAGCAGTTATAAATCAGCAGCTTTGTGTAACTTTATTTTCTTACTTTCCTTTCGAATCACCGTGATCCATGAGTCTCCCAGCACCTATCCCCATCCAAAGCATCAGTAATAAATCATAAATATTTATAACATTTAATCACGAGGCAGTCAAAGAGCTAAAGGAGTGTTATATTATTCTGCAACTCATTAAGCAGCCAGCATGCTGATAATCCAGCGGTGAGACCAAGACGGGCTGGCTCCCCCATCACTGTCTCCCTTCTTCCATAGGGAAAGCACTCATTACTGCTCACACGTGCACTTCACTTATAGCAGGTGTGGACCAAAGTCAACCAGCCATTACCATCCTCGGTGTCCTACAGATGTGTAATTTAACAGGAAAGCAAAACGTATCCCCCTTGCCATCTCGTGACTAGGAGAGAAGGAGAAAATGAGTGGTCGGTGGAGGTAGGAGAGAGGCAATTACCGAAGCCTCCTGTGAGCTAGGCAATAACGGCTGGAACATCACATTTACATTATTAATGACTCCATTTCATTTTCATCCTCACATTCCTTTTGTTTTATTATGTCTGAAGGGAAAATATTAGATCTGTTACTCAGTATACAGGAAATGCTAACAGAAAGAACCACATGAATGCAGAACAGAAGTCCCCTTAAGAGGCAGGATTCTCACTGCTCTGAGTGTTCAAGCAGAGGTGAGATGCTCCCCTACCTGTGTGTGGGGGGGGGTGGGGAGTGTGTTTTTCTTTTATTGAGTACCTTTTAAATTCTACTTCACATTTAGTATTTGAGATTTTTAAAAATCAATCTTTTTAATTAACATACAAAGTCATGGCTGTCATTGTGACATCATCTGTATAAAGTTATAATTTGTTCTTACTCCACACACCTTGACTATTACTCCTCCCTTGCTGGTCACCTTATGCCCCCCCCTCCCAGAACAGTTCCTCCTGCTTTTACATTACATCTATTCTATTACCCTCTCTTGTTTCCCCCCTTCCCTTTAGATTTCTTCCTTCCCCTCACAGTCCTCTTCATAAAACTTCCATGTTTTCCCATATATATATATACATATATATATATATATATATATATATATATATATATATATATATATATATATATATATATATATATTATGTGTGTATATATGTATACATTTCAAACTAGATTCTGCATATAAAAATATGAGTTTTGTGTCTTTTTGAGTCTATTTTATTCTTATTTCACTTAGCATGATGATACCGGTTCCATTCATTTTCCTGAAAATGTCATAATTTTATTGTCCTTTGCAGTGGAATAAAAATCCATTGTGTATATATACATTTTCTTTACCTAGTCAACTGCTGGTGGACATCCAGGCTGATTCTGTATCTTGGCTATTGTGACTGGTGCAGCATTAAACACGCATATGCGAGGATCTTTGTGGTGAGCCGATTCAGAGTTCTTCAAGAATTTCCCCATGAGTAGGTCGCTGAGTTTTATAGTTCTATTTTTAGTTATTTTGGGAAGCTCCATACTGATTTCCTTACTGACTGCACCAGCCTGCATTCCTGCCAGCTTTTCTTTTTCTTTTTTGTGTTTCAGATAGGGTCTCACTGTGTTCCCCAGGCTGGCCTCAAACTCGAGAACACCACTGGTCCTCTAGCCTCAGCCTCCCAAGCAGATGGCGCTTCAGGTGCATACCACTGTGTGTAGTGGGGTCTTGAAGCAGAGGATTTCCATTAGAAAAGATGGCCTGGATTGCTTCTTCAGCTGACAAAATGCAGACCTCATTTCAACTGACAAAATGCAGACCTCATTTTCTGCCTCTATGTAAGTTTAAAGGCTGGAGTACTCACCTTCCCAAACTCCCTTGGTGCTAGGCGTGGCCATGTGACTCAATTTCAGCCAATGCGATGATGACAAGGTGGAGAAGGCTTTGCAGAAAGTGTTTCTGGAAGAGGCAGGCAGAAGGCTGCACTGCTTTGGACAAGAGATAAAAAGTTAAAACAGCGACTACACTGTTGAGCCTACCTAGATATCCAAGGAAATGGAAAAAAAATCTTCATCTAAAAACCCATATCCTTGTCTTCTCTTCTAGATGTGGGTGCAGGGAGTCCTGCATGGGGTGGAGCTGCAGACCAGCTGAAGAACTATGACCCTCAGAAGAACAAGAGTTTTTTGGCACCTCAGGCTTAAGCCTACTCCATGCCCTAAGTTCTCTCGGACCAGCAGCACTGTGATGAGGCCAAGGCTGTGGAACCCCTCCTCCGAATGTGGACATCCAGGTGTTGAAGAAGCTTAACAAGAAGCTGGCCACGGAGTAGGATGACTTTTTGGAAATCCCATGGATTATGGCCTCAGGCCTGAACAAGACTGGCAAGTTCCCTCTCCTGCTGGCACACAAGAAAAACACGGTGGCCAAAGTGGATGAGGTGAAATCCACCATCAAGGTCCAGATGAAGAAGGTGTCATGTCTGGCTCTTGCAGTTGGTCATGAGAAGATGACAGATGATGAACTGGTGTACAACATCCACCTGGCTGTCAATTTCTTGGTGTCATTGCTCAAGAAGAATTGGCAGAATGTCCAGGCTTTGTACATCCAGAGCACCATGGGTGTTGGGCCCCAGCCTAACTGAGTAACATTAAGCTAAATTTTAGAATATGGAATAAAGCTGAGCGTGGTGGCACACGCCTTTAATCCCAACACGCCTTTAATCCCAACACGCCTTTAATCCCAGGAGGCAGAAGTAGTAGCTGATAAGCCTTGATCCTGTTTGTTGATACTTTGCTGTACTCTGCTGATTGGCTCCCGCCAAAAGGTTTGAATCTTATTGCTTGAGAGTAATAGGCTGAACAATGCAGCCTCGGGTTATAAAAGGGTTTTGGGTGCTGGAGTGAGATGAGATTTGCCTGACATATCTCCGGTCGTGTGTGTCTTTCCAACCGTATACCTCACCTTTCCCGGATTGAGCCCTTTCTCCTGCTGGCTGGTGAGACTTGGGCTACCCAGAAGGGGGCCAGGGGTCCTGGACCTCCCAACACATGGGAAAGCTCCAGTGGCTGCATTAGACATATCTTAATAATCCTAGTAGTACCAAAAACCACATACCAAGCCCGGCGTGCTAGAGCACAGCTTTAATCTCAGCACTCAGGAGGCTGAGGTAGGAGGATCACCATGAGTTTGAGGCCAGCTGGAGTTACAGAGTGAGTTTCCGGTCAGCCTGGGATCGACTGAGACCCTACCTTGAGCCCCCCCCCAAATATTCAAAACAACATTATCCTTAATAACCAAATAGTGGAAACAGCTCAAATGTCCATGTCGATGAATTAGTCATACAATAAAATATTATTCAGCTATAAAAAGGAATGAATCAGTAAAATTCCATTCAGTAGATGAACTTTGAAAATATTATGCTGGGTGAAAGAAGCCAGACACGAAAGGCCACACATTATATAATTCTGTTTATTCAAAATGCTCAGAATAGGTGATTACATAGAAATAGAAAGTAGATAGTCATTGCCAGGATTTGGGGAGGAGGGAGGGATGGGTCATGTCAGCTGGGAGGTGTGGGTCCTATTTGTGCAGAATGTAAATGTTCAGGAATTGCACAGTGATGATGACTGAACCTGTGAATCACTGGAAACTACTGTATTATATATTTTAAACAAGTGGACTTTTATTGAGAATTTTAATACACAAGCATACTATAATGTGATCACAACCCCTTCCCATTACCTTCTTTTGGCCTCTGTCTGACCCCATTCCATTCCACTGACTGAACCCCTTCTTTTCCCAACTAGTCCCTCTTCTATTTTGATGTCTCCTCTTCTTCCTATTCCTCCTCTTCTTCCTCTTCCTCCTCCTCCTTTTTTTGGCTTTCTTCCATCATCCATGACAAAATGTGGATGGGCTCAATATTGAGCAGGTGTGCAGGCCTTGTGAGATACAGCAACAGCCGATATCTACTGTGAGTCCATGAATGCCATAGTCTCTTCATGTCTGGAGGTAGGGTCCCAAAGCACCCCATCTTTGGCTCTTAGCTTCTTTCTGCCCCCTCTACCACAATGTGCTTTGAGCCTTGGAAGGGGTATTTTAGATGTTTCATTCAATGCTGAGCACTCAAAGGTCACATATTCTTAGCACGATGGTGAGTTTTGAGTCTTCCCAATAGTCACTACCTTTTACAAAAAGAATCTTCTCTAGTCAATGGTGAGAGCAGCATTAATCTATGGGCATAAACATGATGTAAATATTTAGGGCAATTCAAAGAGCAGATAATATTTATTTATTCAAACAACAGTAGACCTATGGTTTTCTTAGCTGTAGGCTTTTGACTAGGTTTTAGTACTAGGTGTGGGTTACCTCTCAGGGAGAGGGCTCAGAGGGAATCACAAGAGCAGTTGGTTACCCTCGTAAGAGCATGCCACCCACACAAATGGATTTTTATGGTGTATAAATTATATCTCTGTTGGAGCCAGGCGTGGTGGTGCACGCCTTTAATCCCAGCACTTGGGAGGCAGAGGTAGGAGGATTGCCATGAATTCAAGGCCACCCTGAGACTACATAGTGAATTCCAGGTCAGCCTGGACTAGAGCGAGACCCTACCTCAAAAAAAAAAATTATATCTCTGTTAAACCGGGTGTGGTGGCGCACACCTTTAATCCCAGCACTCAAGACGCAGAGGTAGGAGGATTGAATTCCACATCAGCCTGGGCTAGAGCAAGACCCTACCTCAAAAAAAAAAAACTACAACAAATTATATCTCTGTTAAAAAGGAGACTTTGTGCACCTAGCAAGAGCCTTCTTGTCCATTATTGCTCACTACAACCTTCTCTTCCTTCCTGGAATACAGAGAGGAGACCAGGAGGGCAGAGGTCTTGTTAGGATCTAGTAAGCAAAGGCCATTTGCCAAGGAGGATGAGCAGAAGTTTTTAGGACCCTAAAAGCTACCTTATTTAAGCTTCTCTTTGTCATGTTTTCTGAGGCTGGTAGCTAAATACAATCCTAGCTAATACACCTCACAACTTTAAGGCTTTATGAAAAGCCAATTACTGTAAAAATTGCAAAGAATGGAGTTCTAAAATGCAGTGTCTAGAGAAGTTTAGAAAAATAGTTCTTCTGAGAGTGCAATTTACAGAGGATTTTCCATTTATGAGATATTTAGGAGTTGCGCTATGGCAAGAAGTGGTTTGATGTCTAAGTTTATGATGCTGTGTTATGACACGGTAATGAAATGTGAAATATTTTAAAGGTGATCTTTAAGAAAAAAATATGATCAAAATGAATAATTTCCCTTACAACTATTTCATTAAGATATTCTATGCAGTCAAAGATGAAGAGTCTATTTTTGAGTTGTTTCTAAAATGTCTAAAACTCAGGATGGTGCAGTATCATTACATCTCTAGGTAAGACAAGACATTTAAAAACCACAGTTTGTTAAGTAATGAACAGCCATAATCTGGGCATAAAGGAAACTATTATAGTGAGGAAAGTATGAAAGATGCTGGCATTTATAGTCTTCTCTGGTATAGTAGCAGGTCCCGTTGCCATTTAAACCAAACTTCCTGAAATTTGTGCCGCTAAATTCTCCATTTCGTTTCGCATGCTTTTTATTTTGTAGACAGGTATCTTCATCTTCCTCTGTTATCAGTCTTTCTGCCAATGTTATAGAATTCTGGGATTCTGAATATTAATGTTATTGACTAAGTGAATATATAGTGGTTGGATTTAATTCTAGAAAAGTAAAATACCATTTGATTTTTATGCATGATCATGCTCACATATACTTTCTTCATGTGGAAGGAAGGATGATCCCAATATCTTACACCTATTGGGCATTTTAAATTAGCACAGATTTGGCTCAAAACCTGAAAAATCAAAGTAGCCACATAGTTGTCCGAGCAAATAACTGGCTATCATATCATGAATTTAAACAACGGAGGTACATACCTCCAGCAATGTCATGAATTCAAATGACACATACAGGGTGAAGCACTTTCTAACCCCTTAATGACAATTTTGAGAAGAGATGGAGTAGATGATCTGAGAAGTTCTGCTTTCTTTTGCTTCTGTGTTAGTGCTTGCTTTTTAAAAATATTTTATTTATTTGAGAGAGAGAGAGAGAGAGAAGGAAAGAGAGAGAGAATGGGTGCACCAGGGTGTCTAGTCACTGCAAACGAACTCCAGATGCATGCCTCATTTTGTGCATCTGGCTTTGTGTGGGTACCAGGGAATCAAACCTGGGTCTTTAGGCTTTGCAGGCGAGCACCTTAACCACCGAGCCATCTCTCCAGCCTGATAACTGTGTTCTTTTTAAAATGGACTACTTTTCACAGGTCATATCTTGAAAGAAATACTTCCCAGCTATGCTCATCTGAATTCAAATCCAGTTAGTATATCACTTTGAATTGCACAAAAAGCAAAGGTGAACGTGTGTGTGTATGTAATCATAGAAATTTAAAGAATTATTATTGTTTACATGACATCTCTAATTTATTCATCTTTCATTTAGCCTACTCCGGTGGTCATGTGAGCTTTAATTTTCTTCTGCCTCTTGTTTAGATAAATGGTCAGTAGAGGAGGTACATTTGATAAAACTGTAAACTTGTGGACAAAATAAGTTTACAGGGAAAATAATCTTTTTTTAAATAAATTTAAAATGTCTACTTACTACTGGGGAAATGCTGTATCAGCTCATTATATTAAATTCTAACTTATTGGCTACCAACCATATGTAGTTATTTCATAGGGAGCCCCCAAAAGTGCGGTATGGATATTTGCAAGGCAAGGACTGGCTGTTTTTGTTCATCTGTGGTTGTCTTTATCAAGCTGATACACGTGGAAACGAGAAATACTGTCACAGAAAGAAGAGCGGAAGTAAGGTAGCTCAGCATTTGTGGAAATACACGAGAGCATGCTTCCTAAGTATAGGTAGGAGACATATGGAATTCCTCTAAAGCATGAAATACTTTTCAGGGAAGAAAATAAATATGCTAAGCTCTACAGGAAAATAATCACAATAATTAGTCATTGCATGAAAAATGCATTGTGGAAAGTCGCTCAGCTGGAACAATTACTCTTCTCCACTTTACTGGCCTTTAAAGAAGCTTCGACTCGTCATCACATCCCACATTCGTCCCCCACACCATAACCTCTGCTCCTTCCAGGGATCAGTTGTGACGCATGCTTCTAGGCTGGGTTTATAAATATGCACAGATGTGATCACAGGAGAGTCTCGAGATTCACAGCTCCCGAAAATAGCTGTGTATTTCTAGTACATACTCCTTAATGAGTGTGCTATGTTTTTATTTCTCTATCTGTGTGTGGGGTGTTTGTAGCTTCTCTCAGAAGGGATGGTGTTGAGGAGGCCCCTCTAGGCAGCGGAGGTGAGTGTGTTCTCTGCCAGCGACTTCCATAGTAGGTATCAGGATCTGATGCCCGCTGGATGAGAGAACAGAACTCCATCTCCTCCCCTTGGGATCCTCCGGACCTCACAGACTCTTGTCTCCACGTCAACCTGAGTGATCCCAAGAGGAAGTAGAAGGTTAATTCCTGCACACTGCTCAGACTGAAAGGTCGCTAAGGTAATGGTCGTGACGTCAAGGATGATAATGGTATTTAATGACCAGTCAAACTTTAATATTGTAAAGAAATTACCATTCTATTGAGATTATTAAGATATAGGGCCACATTAAGGAACAGAAAACCATTATGAACTTGTGAAAGGAATCAAATCTGCAAAAGAAAAAGATCACTCTTGGCAAATGACATTTGACATCTCTGCTCTTGTCTCGATTCTGAGATATTATGATCACCATTATTATTATATGAAACTCTCATGGATCCCAGGTTGGCTTCACTATATAGGTGAGAATGACCTTGAACTTCTGACCTTCTTGCCTTCACCTCCCAAGTGCTGGCATTATAGGCATGTGCCATCATGCCCAGTTTATGCAGTCCTGGGGAATCAAACTCAGAAAATTCATGCACAAGGCAAACACACTATCAAATGAGCTACCTCATCAACCCAGGATATTACCACTTTTGTGTCTGTCATGAAGAACATTTCCCCTCTGCTTGGTTAAATCAGAAAGAATTAGTTAACTCTTCCATCACAGAGCTATTAGGAAACATCTAAAGCTTACAGTGATATGATTCAGTAAGTGATTGCCTAATATGCCAACTTCAAAGAAACTCCAAAATGTCAGAATGCAGGGCCCAGCCTAGTGTTAATCCACCAAAGCCACTTAGTGGTCCATTCAGGGTTGTTTTGATGGGTCTGTAATAAGCAGTCACGCATTGCAGGTAGCATTGAGAAGCACATTTCTCTGTGCGGTCGCTCTTATCTCTCTGTCTCTATGAAGCTCGTGGTTTATGACACCAACAACCCATTGAACCTACTGTTTTCCTCCACACCTGTCAGCATATACTGTCTTTTATTTCATTTGTCTGATCCCTTAAGATCACAGCTCTGATCCCTTCCTTCGGGCCAGGGAGGCCTCTTGCCACAGAGATGATGTGAACATGTGTCCCCCTCACCTGTTACTCCCCCCTTCCTCTTCGAGAGAAGAAAGAATGCAGGACAGGGAGCAAAACAAAAGCGCTGCTACATATTCCACTCAGGTATGCAGGCTGCTAGGCTGACAAACACTGTCCTGTCCACTTCAAAGGGAGCTCACCTCTGACCTGGCTGAGAAGACATGAGTCATTGGGTGGCTTCTCTATGGTCATGGCCCATGGGGCCACATACTCTTTGAAGGTATGAGTGCACTGACAGAGGTTGACAGGGGTTGGCATAGGCATGCGTGTGCGTGTGTGTGAGAGAGATCCTGTATGAAAAAGCATTCCTCTCACAACTCGACTCTCATGCATATGCAAAAATCTCTTCACTGGAGAATATCATCCATTAAATTGTTCAAGGTCCTCTGTACAAAAACCTCTGTGACAGTTGATGTTCAGAGCTCAGTGCCAGGAAAGGTTTGTCTCTCCTGAATAATTGGCTTGTTTGGGAGAGAGGAAGGGAGGGAGGGAGGGAGGGAGGGAGGG
>PVHP010055312.1:0-10182 GCA_004024765.1 Zapus hudsonius | reverse complement strand
CAGGTACATGCCTAAACACCCAGTACCTAAGTAAATTAGAAGCCAGACTGGGCTACACAATGAGAACTCATCTCAAACAAAAACAAAACAATATAAAAAGTCATCGTTAGTCATAATCAGTGCTGGACCCTGTAAGCCACACAACTGGCCACCAGGCAAGATGTGCCCACTAGTACCATAGTGTCATGGTAGTTATGGGGTTACCAAGTGCTCTGTAATTTGATCTGAGGTCTGCTTGATGGGAGGGAATGCATGCCTGATTCTGAATATCTAGTCAAAAGCCTATGGCCAGGGAGGTCACAAACCTTAGGGGCAAAGTCACTACTGTTGTTATGCCCATGAAGTTGCCCTCTAAAGACTTATGTTAATGAATATTATTGCTGCTGCTCTCACTTTTGTCAGAGAAGTCTTTCTTCAGATGGTGGTGACTGCTGGGGAGACTTGTAACTCTGAAATGCTAAGAAGTGACAGTGGAGTGGTCAGCACTTAATGAGACATCTATATTGGTGGCCACAAGAATGTATGAGCCAAAGTTTGGGGAGAAGTGCTTTGCAACACTCTCTCCCAGACATAAAGGGCAGTTACATCCATGACCTTGCAGTGGCTCTCATTATCTATATAAGACCTACATACAAGTTGTTGGAGTGAGGGGGGGGGAGAGAGAGAGAAAGAGACACAGAGAGAGAGACAGAGAGAGAGAGAGATTATATAATTATAGAAGAAGGAATGTAGGGGTTCCATGGAGGAGAACAGGGAGAGGGACAAGAAATGTGGCAGAAGGGGATTATGGAAGTTTTTAATAAAGTTTTTTTAATTTCTTAAAAAAATAAAATAAAATATAGAAGTCCAACTTTCCATCAATTAACATTAGAACAATAACTAGGTCAAGAATAAGAAGCAAAATAAAAAAGCCAGGTCAAGAATATGAGAATTCCATATAAGCAATTGTCTTGCCTAAGGGCAGGGCTGAGCCCAGACAGAGGAAGGATATGCCAGCTGACCTGGTATAAACATTAGGTTGTATGGGATCTGGAAAGCTTTGTGGTCTTTTGATTCATTATGCTATTTCATATGTCAGTTTCATGTGACTCCATGCAAATCACATACATTTGTAATTTGCTAAATTACTTATATTTTCTTTGTTGATATCTCATAGAGACTTCGAGAGGGTTTGTGACCTTCAGGAGAGTTTCCATGGTCCATTCTGTTCAAGAATATATCAATGGCAGTATTGAAGAGGAGGTGGAGGAAGTCGATGGGTTTGGTAGTGATATGCGAGCTCACCCTCATTTTCTGCACCTTTCTTATGACTCTGTCATTTTTTCTTGTGGCTCCTACTTTTACCACTTGATACACATTGTACATGATCTCCACATTCCTAATTCATGATCCCCTATTAGTGTCCCCCATGGTACTCTCCATAGACCTTTCTCCATAGGACTGCCTTCAAGCTCATCCTGTCACAATCTGACAAATGAAATCCATTGTTGCATGAAAATGTTACATTTTGATTGAGAGGGCGTTGGCAAGTCTTTGAGAAGAAGCTGGGGACTGTAAATTCAGTTAATACTACCATGTGCCTCCATAGGACGACATCTTAGCCTGACCACCAAATCAAATCTGTATTTTTGCAGGTTCTTAATTCTACCTACTCAGCAATAAAGCTCAGAGCCAGTGACTATTCTTGAGCTCTCGAGCTTGTAATGGATGACTGCAGCTCAGAGAAGGCAAAATACTGCCACACTACAGAAGAGCCTGAATGGGGACTGCCACGCCTGCCACCACACGCTCTTGTGGCGATCTTTCCCTGCACCAGTGACAACATATGACTTCTCTTCATGTCTCAACCACGGTTTGCATCAAAATTGTCATTACGAAAAATACAAGTAGCTAATATTTGACGTTAGGTCCATTCTTACCTTAGCATTCCTCTGCATGCCTACTTAGGGTGAATGCACCATCAGAAAGTAGGTCCCTTCAAGAATTAAGCAGCTAAGCGCTCTAGTACATCTACAAAATGAACTATCTTCCCATCACTGAAAAAAACTGTGAATAATCTTCACAACTAAAGATTGTCTCATTAGGTGCAAAAGAGGCACGGGATTCTAGTCTAGGATAATCTAGCAATGTTATTGTGTTCTAGAATAACCTTAACTTTCTAAAACATTCACACATTCCAAGTTTGTGAAGTATCATTTTTGATGGTAGCACCATGAATGGCACATTTTTCTCCCATGTGCTTTGCATTGCTGTTAAATAATCAAAATGCAAATCCAATTCAGTGAGTAAGCAAATCTTTCAAGAACCTACAGAAACTGGACTACCCCAAGTTACAATGAGGAAGCCTGTGCACAATTGCTCTTGGCTGAGCAGGAAGCTTACTTTTGGCTGGGTCCAGGGCAACCCAGGTAGGGGAAATAGCACATGAATGGGGCTGTTGGGAGAGATATATTTTTCAAGAGTACCTAACTTGTAGGAGAGAAGGGTTTAGGAAACAGGAATATTGCTGTGTGACAGCAATGTAGAAGAGACCCAAAAAATTCAGGACCATGAGGATGCCTGAGAGTTAAACATTGCATTTGGGGATATTTGTATCATGAGCTAGAATACTTTGGAAGCCTTGGCCCTGCTCGCTGGCACTCAGAGACCCCATGCCAGGTCCTGCAGAAGCAGTGAGCACATGCATGAGGATGTCTGAAAGCAAAGCAGGACTGTCCATGTTATGGGAACCTGCTTGGCTGAAAATGGAAAGGGCCCAGAGAGCGCTTAGAGAACACAAGTGAACAGTGCATATCATGTTTTCAGCAGACCCAGCCAAATGAGCTACAGTCCAAGAAGTCCAGATGTCTGGTCACACTCTTCTGGGAAGCTTGGACAAATAGGGAGATGGAGGAGGAATATGTAAGAGAGCATCTGAAGACGCACCTTATTTGAATATGCTTAAGTCAAAGAATGGAGAAGAAAATGCTGATTTCTCTATGGCACTTTGTTTTATAGATCTGTAGCCAAATCATTAGATTTCATTTCCTGTTTTGTTTTCCACATACATAAACAAATGCATGTGTATAAAGGGAAAATGAGATCAGAAATGCATAAGCCCAAATATTAAAAGTTTGTTTACTTTTCCTTAGATAATGGAATTATGTGTGGCATTTCTTTTGTATTATTTAGGTGTATTTGCACTTTCATTCAATAGCTATAATGTTTGTGTTCTGCTGGAATAAAAATAATGGCTTTAAAAGATCTAAAAAATCCTTGGGCTGGAGAGATTGCTCAGTGGTTAAAGCACTTGCCTTTAAGTTACAAGGACCTGAGGTTCAGTTCCTCAGGACCCACATAAAGCCAGATGCACAAAGTGGTGTATGTGTCTGGAATTCTTTTGCAGAGGCTGGAGGCCCTGGTTTGCCTATTCTCTCTCTCTAATAAATAAATAAATAAATATTTTTAAAAATCTAAAAATCAAGGAATATTAAGTAGAAATTACAATCGTATGTTATGGTGAAGAAAGTAAGAGAAAGAGAGTTTTCCCCAAAACAAGACAAAAACAGACATGCCCAAAGAAGAAAAAAAGTATCATTCAGATTTCCACTACCAAGAAATCACAATTTCTAGTTTCTGGTGTCTGTGTATTTATTTTAACAAGGTTAAGGTAACCCTATATATAAAATTTTCTTTCTTATTTTTCACTTATCGTAGCTAAGATTTCTAGTCACTCAAATATGTTTTGCTTTCAAAACCTAAAAGGAAAATTTTAGCGTCTGGGCATTACTTCTGCAGCGCTGCACCAACACCTGAACACGTTTCCAGAGCAGTGCTTGCAGCACATGCATGCAAAGCCCAGAAACTCGCCTTTAAGCCCTTCTCAGTGTCAACTATGGTGAAGTGGCCCTGCAGAACTCTGGGGCACCGATTGTGCAGGCTTCCAGAAGCCTACACAAGAGGAACAGTCACTATGATGCCAAGTCTCAGGTAAGACACAGGAAAAGCTGGGCTGAGACTCGGACCTGTGTGCTTTCCAAGGCTCCTTCAGGAAAGCCTCCAGGAGAAAGCAGAGCCGGAATTTCTCCATGCAGGTGTCACTGATAGCTATTGGCCCAAAGCAGTTGAGGTAAAGCAAATGTTCCACCACCAGGTGGCACCTTGGCTGCTTCAATCCAGAACTTATTAAATGGAACCTTATTGTGCAGGAGGTGGGGGTGAGGAGAAAGGATCTTTTCCCACCAATTTCTAATCCAGAAACTGTAACTTATCTGAATATATGAAAAACAATTTTAAAACACTTTTGCAAAGTCATAGGATACAGAATTAGCACACAAACATCAGGAGCCTTCTTACATACCAGTGATTAACACACTGAGAAAGAAATTGGGAAAGCTGTCTCATTTACAGTAGTCACAAAACAACAAAATACCTTTGAATAACCCTAACCAAGAAAACAAAAAACTCCACGGGGAAAACTTTAAAACACTGAACAAAGAAAATGAGGAAGATACTAAAAGATGAAAAAACCTCCAATGCTCAAAGAAGAATTAATCTGGTTTTTAAAAAATTCCATTACAGAAATCTACATATTCAATGCAATCGCAGTAAAAATTCCAGTACCATTTTAACCCAAATTATTTTTTAAAAATCTTAAAGTTATATAGAAGCACAGAAGGCCCTGGATAGCCCAAACAACCCTGAGCAAAAAAAGAAAAAAAATGCATTCCATTACTATAAGTAAACAGTAAAATAAACACAGTTCATTTAGTAAAGAGAAAACCATCAGAACTGTATTTTCAGAGGCATCAACCTTGATAGTACATAACCTTAAGGGAGTCGGTTATCATTATACCTAATTTCAAGTTATAATATTGTGACAGAGTTATAAAAACAGCACGGTACTGAAAAAAAAGACCAGTGGAATAGTGTATATATATGTATATATGTATATATGTATATATGTATATATGTATATATATGGATAATTCCAAGTAATTACACTACCTAATTTTTGACAAAGATATAAAAAATGCACATTGGAGAAAAGACAGCATTTCAATAAATGGTGTTGGAAAAGCTGGATATTTTCTTATAGAAGAATGAAACTAGACCCTCTTCTCTCTCCCTTCACAAAAATCAACTCCAGATGGATCAAGAACTAATGATGGCAGAATCAGTACCATGGGAACCTTCCTCTTGGTTAGATAATTGAGAAGTACAACGATCTTAATGAGAGAGGAGGAGCAGGATAAACTGGTCAGAAGCACCCTGAATCAGTACAGAAAGCTTTACCCAAAAACCATAGGCTCTTGCTGGTAAACCCCAATGCCAGAATTAGGTTACCCCCACAGTGAGCTGGTGAGTCACCAAGTGCTCTGGTAATGGCCTGCATTGCTTTGGGCGACTCTTGTGCCTCCCTGACCAACCAGTGCATCACCTAGAGTAAGTCACGTTCTGCCCTGCCTGAGAGTTACAATGGATACTTAACTCCTGAACCAGGCCTTTATCTCCTTACATGGAAATTTTATATGTACTTCTCAGTGAGTGTATTCCCACATGAGAGACCCTAAATACATATATACCTACATAAAAATATATACATATACCTATATAAAATATGGATCCACCTTTATATAATAGCAAAGCCTGGGGTACTACAGATCAAGTATCAACAAATATTTATTGAATGAATGGGTCAATTAATTTAAAAATATATTTGGTAAAAAAATAAATTATCCACACTGCATTTACTAAAATATATGTGCAGACATAAGGCAGATGGCCAAGAGTATTTTTGTTTAATTCATTGAATAATCCATGAAAGCTCTTAGAACAAGGATATTATAAGGAAAAATATGAAAAGTGAAGAATATGGGGGCAAACTGACTGCAAAATTCAAGTCCTTTCTCTCTAACACTCAGCTAGGTAGTAACTCCCCACCTCACTTTGCAAGTCCAATTTTTTCGCCTGAACACAGACAACATGCCCCACTGAAAAGAATCACACAGCTAAAGTCGAATCATAAAAATGTGAGACAAGAACTTAGTTCTAATTCCTACATTTAACAAGTCTGATACAGGCAGGATAATGCGTCCCCAAAGATATCAATACACTCAGGCTCAGAGCCTGAGGATACAGTATTTTCATGGAAAGACAGAAAGGTTTGCAGCTAGAATTACAATCACTGTGGGGCCATGAGCTGACCTACAAATCGGGATCTGAGAGAGAGGAATATACTAATAAGGGCTCTTTGTGAGAATGAAGGCAGGAACAAGGGTGTCATGGTGCATTTCATGACAAGAACTGGACCTGCCATTGTTGGGTTTGAAGATGGGGGAAGGGACCAGGAGCAAAAATAGTCAAGTGGCCTTTCAAATGAAATGATAACCAAGTGGCACACGTCTTTAATCCCAGAACTCGGGAGGCAGAGGTAGGATCACGGTGAGTTCAAAGCCACCCTGAGACTACATAGTGAATTCCAGGTCAGGTTAACTTGGGCTAGAGCAAGACCCTATCTCAAAAACAAAACAAAACAAACAAAAAAAAAAACCACTAATGAAATGAAATGACAAGAAAAAAAAAGATTTTTCCTAAGAAAAGAAATGCAGCAGCCCTAAATGCCTAGATTTTAACCCAGTGAGTCCCATTTATGTCTTTTGGCCTCCAGAATGTATAAGTAACATATGAATTATTTTAAACCACATTGCTTTGGTAATTTGTTAAAGTATCCATTGGAAACAAATAATCTTAGAAAAAGGCCAAGTGTCTAAAATAAACTGCTTTGTGCCAGGAACCATATCTGATGCTATATGCATTTCAACATCTTCCACCCTCACTAGGTCTCTGCACATTGTACCTTGTGCTATTCTAATTAGTAATTATGCCATGAACTCAGGGAAGGTACCTGTGGCCCAGGGTCATTCAGCCACTAGACGTAAAGACGGTCTCTGGCCCAAGGCCTGCCATCTGCACTGTGACTTGAGTTCACTTTCCCTATGTAACACCGCACTCTGAGCAGCTGCTGATCAGCGTCTGGAGTCATAGGGATCTTCAGAAATTTCATGACACATTTAAGAACTCTCCTCCCACTAATGCACAGGAGTGAGTGCATTCTCTCCGATGTACAGGTTTACAGACACCTCTTCCAAGGCTGGTCAATGGCCTCGGTGGTAATTTGAATGTGTGTCCCTCCATAGTCTCAGATGTTTTATTAAAGCTTGCTACTTGGGTCTCCAGCCACCTGGTTGGAGGAGGTGTGACTAGGGGTAGATGCTGGGGTCCAGCCCGAAGGTGTGTTTGGGGGCAGATTTGATTTTTAGCCCAAAGGTATGCAGAGAGATTTGAGCTCGGGGGTTTGGTGTTGCTGGCTGATAGTGGTTTCTCTCTGTGGGTTTCAATTTATGAAAGGGAGGCAGCTTCTTCCTCCATAGATGAAAGTTCTCCTGGATCTGTAAGCTGAAATAAACAAACTGTCTCTGGTTTGGATGTTCTTCCCAGCAGTGTGGAAGTATCTGTAAACAGCCTCCTAGAGGTGTCTGAATTTGATATTAGATGTCCACTATAAACTACATGTCTTTTTATTCTGTTTAATGTGTTCCAATTTCATTTCCCCAACTTCAAATCCCAAACTTAGTGTCAGTCATATCCAATGTAAACTTACAATTTCAAATAAGCTTGTTACAGAAGATACACTTTGACAACTCCTACTGTCTCTCTTCAGACCTAAAAAGACGTCCTTTCTCTTTGTACTAGCAGTTTTTGTTTGTGAACAAGAGTGTATACCTCAACTACAGATGGATTTCACATCTCTCAGTTAACCTGGTGTCCAGAATTAAGGCTCCAAGGAGTCTATAAACGGTGAACACATTATTGGAAGAGAGTCCTGAGTTGGAAATCTGATGTTTTCTTGCCGTTAGTGATTATAGAATCATGCAGACTCCTTATACAGCCTAAGGTTGTTTACCTATAGTAACTACCTTGCAGGTCATTGAAAAGGTGTCAAGGATATAATCAACCTTCATGTCATAGTTATCATTAGTTTTCTTGTGATTAAGACTATGGCATATAAAGTAAGAATTTTTTAAAATACAATGTGAGTTGAGTCTATGCATGCATGACATACAAAATACAGATTTGAGACCAGAATGGGTTAGCCTTGTAGGACACAAGAAAGATGTCAATAAGTCACAGACATAGGGAGGAAGCAGCCTATATAAACTAGCAAAATGATCGGTGGGGAGCAGAGAGCTGCTTCAGGGGCTGTGAAACTCTCATGTCTAAATAAATTGGCCTGAGATTTATTACCAGCCAGAGAAGTTTAAATATATTCCAAAGAACCAACATTTCTTACTGTTTCCTATGAAACATCAATCCTGCCTGTTATGCTGCCAACATAAGTAAAAATTTTAAAAGCTCTGCAACGCAAATTAATTTGGGAGGTACTTTGTATTCCAGGCCCCTCCTGAAAGCTCCCCTGCCTGCCTCCATAGGACGAACCCTGAGGGTTCTGTAATGGGGGGTGGAGGGAAGTTTACTTGGCCAGTATATCCTTTACTAACTTATCATAGGATATTATTTTCAAAATATTACTCAGTATTCCTCAGCTCTAGAGATTTGTAACACAAACTTTTAGAAACTCTACACCAGTGAAGGAAACGGGCTGTTCTGAAGGCCAAGTTTAGGTTCTGACATTGGTGCACATAAAGGATTGAAGAGGAAGAGACAGGCGTTAGTACAAGGTCATAGGATGGAAACAAAACAAAATTATTTATAAGAAAAACACAAAGAGATAATCAACTAAACTTGATTAGCAACAGTGGAGAGAGTGGCCAGAAATCTGAGAAATACATGTGCAGCTGGGATCACGTGGGCCAGAAGTCCATCAGTAAGCAGCGACTGGAAACAACCGTCAACCCCTCGATCCAACTCCTAACCAGACCATCTGATGAGTCGAAGGCAGCCACTGTTCATAAAACTCCAATGATGCACTTGCAAGAAGAATGCACTCCCACAGAAGGTTAGACGCTGAGATTTACCAAGTAAACATCTTGTCAGGAAGCGGTCAATGTAAAGAACATGAATGTTTGGATAACTCTGAAAGCAGAATGAGGAAGGAGCCACAGTGTGAATACCGTGGAAGCGGAACTGTGCATTTCCAAAAAAAAAAAGGTAAAAAGAAAAGCAGAAAGCAGATCCAGATCCACGAGCTAAAGAAAGACACAAAGAGCAAAGTAGAAGAGGCGAATGGTGGTTAAGGATGGAGAATGTAGTGAGTGTGAACTTATATCAATGAGAATCATGGTTTGACCAGTAGGATATTTTTCCATATTCCCCTTTAAGGTGAAACAAATATAACCCAAGGGATCAAAGAGGTTAAAAGGTGAATAAACACAACTCCTTTCAAACAGAAACCCTTGTTATGTGTAACAGAAGGCAAATGGCAAATCTCATATATATTTGGACACAAATCTCAAAATGAATAAAAATATAGTCAAGAGAGGACATAGAATGGTTGGCCTCAAAATCTCATGGATTAGGGCATTACAGACCTCATTCTTTTTAGCTTCTGTGACCTTCAAATGCTTTTCTTGTAAAATGGAGATAAGAATAACTTGTACTTGGCAGAATCATTGTGATAACTAAGTAGCAGATTGCATGGATAGCATTCATCACACCTGCTCTACTAGAAGAGAGCAATTCTATCAGAGCAGCAGTGAACACATTTTGTTGATCTTACTTTGCTTTTAGGAGATAAGACCTCAGAGAGGAGTAAACCAGCCCTAGCTTTGTTTATAGTAATGTGTGGCTGAATACATAGAGTTTTTTCCCAAAGTATATTTTCAGCAAGCACAGTTTAAGGTTTAGAATTGTTCATTTTCTTTGTCAATTTACTTGTATTTCAGGTGTGCTCTACTGTGTGTGTGTGTGTGTGTGTGTGTGTGTGTGTGTGTGTGTGTGTGTAAAATTTTAGGGAGATCTTCATTGGGCCTTGGAAATATTCAATTCTGATTTGAAAGCATTAAAAAGAACTGGAAAAATGATGTTCAGAGAACAGCAAACATGGCCCCTGCACCTGCATGCCAGGTGGAGGAAAGCACCAGGCAGAAGAAAGCCTGGGCACTGATTATCCATTCACTCAGGGTGGGGGTGAAACACGCTAGTAAATTGGAAACTTCACTGGTTTTCTCCAGTCTATAACTC